>JBBPPX010000294.1:0-32116 GCA_038092235.1 Leccinum boreale | reverse complement strand
GACATGCTTGGTTAGGATCTGGTTAGGATCTCTGCCTTGTTATGTCGGGTTAGTGTGTCTGGTTGAGCTGAGAAAACCTGGAGTGGCTGGGAACAGCTGGGGAACTCTGTGCAGTGGCTATGCCATTATGTGGCTGTGTATCTGGGGAGCTGGGGAGACCTGGGAAGACCTGGGGAGACTTGGGGAGACCTGGAGTAGATGGAGGATTCTATCAAGAGATGTGATGTCTGGGTTGGTGCAAAGGTCAAAAAGGCTGGTTTTCTGATGAATGCAGTAGCTGCGATCTCTTTGCCTGCGGGTGGTGGTGGTGGGAGTGGTACAGCTGCTGCTGATGCTGATGCTCCTTTGGCTTCCAAACTGCTGATGCAGCACGTTGTCGAGGCATTGTACTTGCTCTGGGAGCTCCAGATGCATCTGGAAGAAGAGCAAGCCCAAGCGGAGGATAAACACTCGTGAGTAGCAACAACTGGGACGGTCTTACAGTCAAACGCAAGCCCTTTCCCGATCCCTCGTCTGTCGTGCCTGTACACAAGGGCGAAAAAGTGATTCAGGGTGTGTCGGCCGAAAAGGTGTCATTAACTGTGAGCTCGTACAAGTGTCGGCAGGTGTGGGATGACAGATTCGGTTCAGCGGTCATGCTGGAGCAGTTCGGGGCACAGTGTCATATGGCGTTCATCACCATGAAAGGAGGGTTTCCATTTAGGGACTGCTAGTGAGGGTCCTTGGTTGCAAGTGTGGTGGTGTGGGCAAGGCTTCCACAGTCTGCGAACTTGAACGGCTCAGGCTTGATCATCTTGGACGGGGAAGTCGGAGGCATCAGGACTCCTTCGAGCAACATGGTAGGCTTGGGCTTGGGCTCAGTATCTTCAGCACAGATAAACCAACAAGTAAAACCATTTCCAAACTTATCACAGTAAAATAGTAAAATATATATTATGGATGTCGGGGAAGTGGCGTACACACGCTGTCATGGATGAGTCATGTGTTGCTTGTGGTGCCCAAAAAGTGTACAAAAAAGTGTACAGAAAAAGTGTACAGACAAAATGTACTGAAAAAGTGTACTGAAAGAGTGTACTGAAAAAGTGTACTGAAAAAGTGTACTGAAAGAGTGTACTGAAAAAGTGTACAAAAAAGTTTACCAAAAATGTACAAAAAGTGTACAGAAATAGTGTACCCACACAGTGTACCAAAAAAGTGTACAAGAAAGTGTACAACAGTGTACAGAAAAAGTGTATAAAAAGTGTACAAACAAATGTACAAAAAGTGAAGACAAAGAGTGTACACAAAAGTGCACTCAAAAGTGTACAAAAAGTGTACCGAAAAAGTGTATAGAAAAAGTGTACAAAAAAGTGTACAAAGATAGTGTAGTCAAAGGGGTACTCAAAAGTGTAGTGTGGTCTGTTGGCCCTAGAGAACCTGTAGGAGCCTAAAAAACCTGTAGGAGCCTGAAAAACCTATATAGTCTACAGAGCTGGAGGAGCTGTAGAGCTGTAGTCTCTGGAGAGCCTGTGATAGTCTGTAAAGTCTGTGGAGTCTGTAGATAAAAGGGTAGTTTGCAGATGGTCAACTGTCTACTGCAGGTATACCTAGACCATTGGCCAGTTGGCAACATGCTGAGTTCCAGTTGCATTGGCTGACCAGCAGTTTGCCGAGATTGTCACTCCATCGGCCAATGTTGGTTGGCCAGTCAGTTGCGGCAATTTGGCACATTGGCTGGCCAATTATTTGTGGGAAAAATGTACTGCATTATGTGCGCAATATCCTTGGAAGTTGATTATGAGGTTGGTGATGTAGGCAATGCCTCCTGCCAGTGCCGAGTTGATTGTACCATCTATGTTGTAAACTGGTACAATGAGTTCAAGGAGTTACAGGGGTACTTTGCACCACTGTCGAGGAGTTCAGCGACTTCAATGTTTTGGTTTTCATGATTATATCTATTTTTAGGACTAGTTCTCATAGTGGGTGCATAGTGTGGACTTTTTGCTCAGTCGGGATCTGAGGAGGAGAACTATTTTTTTCTTTGTAAGCCAAATTAAGCCACCCTTCCAGGGGAGCACACTCTTTTGAGATCATGGCTTTGGTTGTGTCATCTGGTAGGATACTACTTCGAGATGGCAGAGAATCACAAGAAACATCACTATCTAATATACTAAAATGATTAAAAGAAGAAATAGATGAAGAGTGAGATCAAGAAGGTGAAACTGAATTTGTACTAGCACTATCTAGGCCAGTTGAGTATGGTAGTCCAAAGAAAAACTATTTTTTGTTGTTTTATGAGAGGGAGGGGTCGTATCCAATACAATCTCCCTTACTCTTTTCCCTGAGTCACTTCTATGTCACAAAAATAGGCCCTAGTGGCCTTTAAGTCCATTTCTTGTATTGCCTTTGACCAGTTGGGTGATTGTGCAATTTGTTGGTTTATTTGGGCAGTTCCTTCTGCAACATGAACATTCTGGGATTTGAATTTTGGGCATTCCTTTCTATGCCCTCCATGAGAGAATCCACAATCTTTACACCTCGTAGATGGTGTTTTGCATTTGTGGGCTCAGTGTCCATCTTTGCTGCAATTGTAGCAGCCCAGAGATGTTTTGCAAACATCCAAGGTTTTTTTGTCTATGATGTCTATGTTCATGGCATTTGGATCATGAGAGAAGGTGAACTTCAAGCGGGTTTCAAAGGCTTCAATGGCATTGGCATATTTTTGGATGGCAGCAATGTAGTGGTGGACGCCAGCAGGTCTTTCCCCTTGCATGAACATGTGATGGATGATGTCCTGCCTGGTATTCCTTTCAAGCAGGGCAATTCCTATCTTTGGATCGGCGTGTGCTTGGTTGTATTGTGCTAACCAATGTGCCAAGAAGACTTGGGTTCTTTCATTGCAAACCTGCTTCTTTTCCATTAGTTTTTGAATAGCAAGATCTCTTTCATTGCCAATTTGAAATCTGCCATCCAATAATTCTTTGAGTTGCTCCAGATTGAGCCAAGGAAGGTCATTGTTTTTCCTCTTTTTGAGCTTGTTGTGAGCCCAGGTGCCAGCACCATTTTTGTCCTTTTCTCCATGATTGCTGATCCTTGCGAATATGGCCAGGCAGATGTCTGGGTTGATGGAGAAGACCTCTCAATTTGTTTCAAAGTATACCAACATCTTCAATGGTCCACCATTCATCATATCTTTTGTATGAGCTGTCAAATGTTCCTGGGTTGGTGATGACTTTGGGGCACTTCTTCAAGTTCATTGATGACCTGTGTGAAGGGTGAAGTGCAGCAAGGACAGCAAGTGTCTTAGGGGATAGTGATGATGTCGGGAAATAATGGGCTTCTTCTCTTTCTTGGTTGAGGTGATTGTGGGCCTCTTGGGCGACGCATTGGGTGTCTGTTAGCTTCTTTGTGAGGGCATCAAAAGTTGTTGCACATAGCAATATGAGACAATCTTCTGAGATCATTGCTAATCCCAAGATGGTTGGGGTTTGGGAGCATCTCTGCTCAATCTTGAGCCCAATGGTCATGTTGGATTGAATGTGGATGAAGTCATGTCCATCAAGTAACCCTCTGATCCCATGATTGATTCAGAATTATATGTGGCTTTCATATGTAAGTGAGTGGTCAATGAAGGTAGGGATGAATTCACTGTTGAATGATCTGAGGACTTCGTTTCTGAGCCAAAAGGGCCAATTGCTGACCATGTCAAGTTTGAAGTTCCCAATGTAGTTGTCATTTGGGTCTTCTTCAATGATAGGAAGATGTGGGATGGGAACTATTTTTCTGATGGCAAGATAGGTAGCTATGGTGGGCGAGAGTGTTGATTTTAGTACACCTGTGTACTAAAGTCCAAGTTTGATAATGGCTTGATTATGGGCTTCTGCAAGCATGTCATCTTAGATTCTCAGTAGTGATTTCTGGAATGATTTATTTGATAGGTGTTTTCAGATTCTCCCCAACTGTTAGCTTCCCACTGAGTTTATTGTTCCTACAAGTTGGTCTTGTCAGTTTTTGGTTGGTATTTGGGGCTCAAGAAGCTTGGTTTGATTACTCAGTTTAGAACTACTAGTTTGAGGATGAATTCTTCTTTTTGGTTTGATAGGTGGTAGAAGAGAGTGGCAAGAATGGAGAAACAGTAAGTAAATATAAACTTCCTACTAAAAATGCAAGTGTGATGCTCATATAAGGGAGGATCTCATAGAGAGTCGCTTCACCTTGATCTGAAAGAACAATTGTTGCAGATCTATAGATAAATATATGGTCAATTGGGATATGATCGGGAGATCTATTGAGATACTTGGGATTGTGATGGGATAAGATCAAGGCTTGCAATGGAAGATGGATGCCTGATGGATGCCTATAAGTAGAGTGTTAATATATCAGGGAATATAGTCCCAGGATCACGTGAGACCGCTGATTAAGCCTAGTCACTTGATGCACTGCTTGTAAATGAAAATAAGAAAGAAGAAGAAAACAAGGAGAGGAGATATGCTGATGAGTGGACTAACATAGAAAGCTAGGTGACAACCAAGGTTCATCACAGTGTCATCATTGTTATGGTCACAGTACTGTGGTGTCTCCCCATCCTCTCCATCCTTGTTGTTTTGCCATGACCTGTCATTCCTTTGCCAAGTTAGTGTGGCAATTTTTTCGAATTCTAGTGATGCTGAGAAAAGATTTGACTTGAGTACCCTTTCAAGAGTTCCAGACTCAAGACATCTCCACTGAAGCCTAGCTCTTAATAGCAACAGCATGAATCAACTTCTGCATATATATCATCCAGAGAGACCTTTTAGACCATCTAATTCAAGGGGATGAACTGTTGAGCCTTGAGTCTAATACCAGATCAAGTATATTGTTGTATTTCCTGGTGGTATGTACCTATTTCTGATGCATGCAAACAAATGTTTATTATATTCCAGTCTTTGTGAAAGTGATAGGTATACATGTATTCCTGATGATGCAAATTAATGTTGGTATATTCCAGTATCTGTGAAAATAGCTTTTGGTTCTCATTTTTGATGATATCAAGTATATCTTTAATGACACAAACTAATATTTGTTATATTCAAAGTGTTATTTTCTCTTGTCTGTTGGTATGTATTTATTTTCAATGATGCAAACTAATCTTGATTATATTTCTGTCTTTGTAAAGGTGGTATTATCTCTTTGCTGTTGGTATATATATACCTATTTTTTGTAATGCAAACCAATGATTGGTATAACCTAATCTCAATGTATTTTGCATAATGTGAACTTATGTTTATGATATTTCAGGCTTTGTAAAAAATCTGTGAAAGTCTAAGCTCTGGGATTAGGCATTTGACCCTGCTTTACTTGAGTGATGCCACAAAGATCTTTTGTGGAAGAAATACTTTGCCAAATCCCTACTCCCTGGCTTTACAGATTCAACTCTGTATGTTTGCTGGTTGCTAAGCCCTTTTGGGTGAGACCTCTGGTAGTACTACAGAGTAGAGATATGATTAGGTGGAGCAGGATTCTTCTTGCAGTTTCCATTCATTTTGAATTGGGTGTTCTGTCTTTAGCTCTATCACATTCTGCAACTGGTCACATTTTAGTAGCTGCCAACACTTAGGAAAGTTAGGTGATTGTGTACATCCTTGGCTTTCTTTCTGAAGACATCAAGGTCTCAAAATTTGTTCTAGAGCTTGGACTTTTTGTGGCCTATTGGAACTCTTGGATTTTTTCTATTTGGTTTTGGACCTGGAATACTAAGAATTACTATCACTGAGCATTATGTGAGTGATTTCAAGTATTTGTCACAAAAATCCTTGGCCCATGCCAAGGACTTATAATACATTTTAATGGCTATTTTGAGCCTGGTCCATTGAAATGCATGGCAACAAACAAGTTCCCATAAACTTGCCATTACAATGGTGCTGGTCACCTGTTACCATCCTCATAAACATCATCATATTGCCTTAAAAAGGGCACATTATGAGGTTGCCAAATTTCAAGAGGGGGATGGGGTCCAATTAACATGCATCAGAATATATTTCAGCCATTATAATTATATGGTCAACATTATGATTGCTCGTTAATGAAAATGGACAAATATTCATCGCTATTGATATAATACAAGGAGTGCTGAAAGTACACATTAATTCCATCAGAAAATACAATAACTTCCAACTGAAAAGTGTACTAAGCAACTAGTAGCTGTAGCCAAGCAAGAGGGTGGCTGCCACTGGTGAGGCAGGTGATTTTTGGATCTAGCAGATAATGAGTGAGCTGGTTTATAGATCACACTTAATCCTCATTTGTGGTAACAATTGAGGGTTTCTTTTCATGGCTGAGAACCCAGTTACTGAACAACAATCAAAGCATATATAACTTTGATATGACCTTGTTTGTGATACTATTATACAAACTGTATATAGAAAGAACAACAAATCCTACTGAGATATTCACAAGACACCTCATTTTTGAGAATTTTGCTGAATATTGATTCCAATTGGTCTTGAATTCTATTCTGAATGATTTACTATGCAAATGGCCTACTTTCATCATGTACATTTATCAATTGGTATACTAAGCAAGTTACCCGAAACTGGTTGGACCAAACAAACATGTGGCCTTTATTATGTTGCATCCCATGCTGCATCACCAGGATTGTACCTTGCACTGTGATAAGCATTTCGGGTGTGTCCAACTAGAAAGCCTATAGTAGTAGTCTGGAACTGAAAAGACAAGAATAAATACTTACCTTAGTGAAAGCATTCAGTGCATTGTCTTCTAATTGATACTCCCGGCACACATCGAGTGCATGAACTTTGTTATGTTTGACCCTGTGTTCTGCTTCTAGCATCTCGTCAAGTGAGCACAAACGCTCCCAGGTCTATTGGGGCTGAGCCATAGGAGGGGGTGAACAATCATGGCCAGGAGATGAAAATCAAGTGTCGGGATCTTGAGACCAGTCACAGGAAACTTTGCTTTTGTCACCAAGATGCAAGGTGCACATTGTGCAGAGAGGTTAAGAAAGTTATCAATATCATGTGAGAAGTTGGCCTTACAGTAGTATGTTGCAGCAAATCAGATCATGTGAGAGTGTAACACAATTCTATGTCTTCAATTGAAGTATGCCAGAGAAGGACAACAAGTTTTCTGATCACTGACCAGCTCTGGAGCACCAAACATGAAATGAGGTCATAGATAAGATATGGCAATTGTGCGGTGACTTCAGCATCTGAGAGTGCTGGCCTTCCTGCCATTCTCTTTGTCAGACTTTTCTGAGTTTCCAAAGATGGCCTACAATTGCAGTGCTGTCTCAAATGCCAGATTGACTCACGGCAGTCTTGACCTTCTCAGTACCACCTGCAAGCTTTGAAAACTGAATCTGATGTTTGATTTGAGCAAAGGTGCCACCTTCTTAGGTGTCCGCAACTTGCCACTCTGAGTCTGTGGTCAGTATACATCATAAGCATATTAATAGGCAAGAACTTGTGATACCTGAAAGATCTCACTATATCCTTGTCAGTCTTCTTCTCCATGTTTGTACCACCAGTGTTACAGCTGGCCCTGGTAGGGTCGGATGTAGACTTGGAGGTGGGGCGAAAGTGTATTCCAAGTAGCTCTAGCTTAGGGCAATACAAAACAAAGAGATAGTCTTTTAAGTACTATCAAGATGGAAGGCAATGGAATTGCGAGGAAGGAGATGCATCAACCGCAGTAGATAGAGTGAGTCAGAAGCTGTGGATGACTATACATACAGTAAGCAATGACAAAGCAATGACAACACAATGAGAGATAAAAGATAAGAAGAGATTGGATCAAAGATAAGAGAGATAGGGAAAAATTAGATCATCAGTGGTGGTGTGGAATGGAACATGAAACCACCCAAGATCTATGGTACATAGAGTATACTATGGCAAGGCAAAGGGCATGAGAGAGAGAGAGAGAAAGGAGGCAAAAGGAGAAAAGAGAGGTCGATCGTAACAACCAGCATAGCATCACAAGTGTGGCAGAGGTAATTGCATTTCAAACCACTGTGACTACACTCTTTAGCCTGCATTGGATTGTTGCCCGCAATGATCAGATTATATAACCATGACATCCTCTCCAATGGTGCTTTATATCAAATGTTATGATGGGTTTTTTGGATGCTTTCTTGTTACAGTCAATGCATTCACAACAAGGATATGTATGAACTGTATTCATGACCTACTGCATAGAGTCCTTGATGCCTTGTATTAGCTCCATTGGAGTTGCATGGGGTGAATCTGAGATGAAACAAATGGTGAACTCCTGCTCAAGCATTTGTCGCAACAATAGTGTGGTTCTTGTTCCACTACTTTTATATATTCCCGGATACATCATTTATGAATATTGAGTAAATGGATTTGCAAAATCCTGTGTAGCCAGCTCAGAACAGTTAGTTGGATAGCCAACTCTACTCACCATGGCAATTGCTTTGCTGATTGCATTCAGGTAGAATATATTACCAGAGTTTGTAGTCCTTCTCTGTTGGATCCACAAGAATTTTCCCCAAGAATTTTCATGAAATGCTCCTGTGTTTTTTTCACGGCATACATCAATGGCATCTCAGGTACTCCAAGATCCTTTGCCTATTTTAGGACCACTGCTTTTGTGACTGTGAAAACTTGAGGTGAGGAGAACTAAAGAGAACATGGATATGAAATTCCTTGCAAAGTTCATCAGCAAAATTGATCATGATATCCATCCAAACATATAGGTATTGACTTCCAAGGATATAATAGTCTGCGAGAGTGCACATTGCAATTGGTCATATCTCTGCCCATCTCAGCCTATTTACATTATCCATGGATGAGATTAAAGCCCTATATTTGCCCTAAATTTGGTACAGCCATTGCAAACCCTGCAGATCATATGCTATCTAGCTATGTGGGATCAATTAATTGTATACTTGATTTTTCAGCTGATTCTGCACTGAATCATGTGATCAGTACCTCAAGTGGAAGCCATTAGTCAGCAGGCCAATCTGAGACCAGTCCAGGACCAGTTCCAAGTTTATCTGGACCATTTGGAACTAGTCTTTGCAGTCCTGGTCTGAATTCTTTTGAACTTCTTTGGACCTGTTCTAGTCTGGTTCCTGCTCTCCGCCTAATTCTCCTCTCTCCCCTTCAATGGTCTTTGTATCTGCACCCAGGTAATACCAACACCAAACTTGCACAAGCCAAAGCCAAGCTCCAAGCCTGCTAAGCTCACCTTGTCACCAGATTTAATGATGACAGATTTTGTAATCTAATTTTCTTCATTGGATGTAGCTGGTTAAACGGTTTGGTCAAGATTCACTATATCATCCTCTGGTGGAAATAAAGATGTTGTAAACATCCAATTCTTTGATCTTCAAGTGCTAGATTTCTTGCTCCTATATTGGTGGGTAAAGTCTGATGGTAGAAACTGAATATACTATTCTAGAATACAAGCTCACCTTTCAATCAATCTCTGACTAGTTCATTACACTGCAGATCCTCAGTCTGTTATGCTTGGCTCGGGTAGAGACGAGCGTAGGCCTTGTGGTCAAGGGACAAAGGGTACAAGGTTGGTTCTCATAAATGGAGAGGGTACAAGGAGTCATTGATGGACGATGATGAAGATGCACTTGATCAAATGAAGAGTGACCAACTCGAAGATGTACTACAAGGGAGTGTCGACTCAGAAGTACGATGAGGACTTATCGAGGGGGGATCTCACTGAAGAGAGGGACGAGGAGGCTGGATTGCAAGTAGGTAGTTACAAGGCAGATCTAGCTTAGTATACAACAATGAGAGAGTATAGAAGGGTGGTTGGTAATCTGCAGTACAAGATAAGTCATACAGGAAGTATGAGGAATCTGATGGAAGGAAACGCTGACATGGCAAGTGCAATGGGAGCGGATAGTGAGTAAATGGATGTGAGTCAGAGTAGAAGAAAAGAAAGGCCGGCGTCAAGAGTCGAACACAGCAACTGGTAGTCCAAGAGAGAATCAAAGACAAGTAAAAAGAAGGAAAAGAGCAAGTCGTGTTGGCCTCCATGGTATTGATATAGGCCTGATCATCCCAGGGGTCATTGTCAACCATTGAAGGCAACCTAAATCCTAATGGACTATGGCACCTCGACTCGAACTTAACTATGGGGAGAGGGACTGTATAGGATGGGGTATCCAACCAGAACAAGACTAGCTTGTTTGGTTGTTGCATTCAAGTATTTATACTACTAACATGTGTACACAGACCAGCCTAGGGCAGGTCTGAATAAGCTATGCTAACGAATATGGTAAGTGTCAAAGTGGTACAATAATGATAAAGGTACAGGTCACGTGATGTTGACTAAGCAGGTCACGTGACTGTTGAACGTCAAGAAGAAAGTATAAGGTTGACAGAGGTCACGTGATGCTGACTAAGCAGGTCATGTGACTGAATTTAGTACACATGTGTACTATAAAAATGAAGAAACGTAACAACCATGACATCAGTGTCACACTTGAAATCATGACTGGTGCGACGACGGGGAGGGCGAACAGGGCGATTGCAATTAGAATGTCTGAAGGGATGAGTGGAGTTTCCATGAGATAAAGTGCAAGAGGAGAGAGAGCCAGAGGATCTAATGGGTAGGAGGAAGGGCAAGACAGCCTTCTCCTCCAGTCCAGCGGGCTTTGGCTCGGTCTAAGCATTGATCTCATCGCTGTCAAGTGGGAATGAGGATGCTGAGGGAGTACAAGGAGTGGGCATCCTAGGTTGTCTGTGAAGCTCGTCTAGATAGCGGTCCATGTCTAAGAGGAATTCTCCCATGCCCAACTGATAGAGGGTGACAGAGAGGGAACCTCGAAGTTCATTTCGGATGGATGTGACGAGAGTGAGTTTGAGTCTTTCTTCCACAGCTGGAATATTGGTATCTGGGATAATGGATGGGAGAGCACGAGGTTCATAGCCATATTAGAGGGAAAAAGGGAATTTACTGGTGATGGAGTGAGGGCGGTGGTTGTGTGGGCCTCGATCCAAGATAATTTTGTCATAGAGACCGAAGCAGGTGTAGACTTTGTGAAAGAAGAGTGTGGCTATTCCTTTGGCAGTGACGGTTTTCTTAGTGGGGCAGAGAATTACCCCCTTTGTAAGCCTGTGGTTGACCACGACCAAGAGAGAATCAAAGTCGGTGGAGATAGGGAGATCAGTGATGAGATCGCAGGAGACCTGTTGGAAGGGGCAAGAGCAGGAGGAGGGAATTGGGAGCAGTGGGGGTGTGGTAGGATGGGTATTGGCCTTGTTTTGTTGACAGGTGGCGCAACCTTCGACGTATTTGTGGATGTACTGGGCAAGGCCTGGCCACCAAAATTCAGTGGAGACGAGTTGGCAGGTCTTCAGGTAGCCGGGATGACCAGTGGTGGTGTGATCATGGCAATGGAGGAGGATAGAGCGGTGAAGGGAACCAATCGGGGGAATATAGACACGTTCTTTGTAAGTCAGGACTCTGGATTGGGATTGCCAGTCAGAAAGGCGAGACCGAAATGCAAGGGGAACATGACCGTCCAGAGCTTGGAGGGCCTGCAAAATGAGGGGATTGTCTTTTGAGGATGAGGCAATGTGTGATTCGAGAGGTGAGTTGATGAGTTGGACAAAGAGGGAGTCAGAGAGGAGGACGACATCTTCATTGTCTGAAGAGTCCGAAGGGCAGAGGTCAGGTCAGCAGAAAAGGGCATCAGGACCAGCAAGAAGTTGAGGAAGGGGATAGGCGTCACGAATGGTATGTTCGTTGAGATATCGGTAATCTTGACAAGGACGGAGTTTTTCATCCTTTTTCTTTACAAAGAAGAAGAGAGAGGCTTGTGGAGAGTTTAATGGTCTAGGTTTAATGATCATTCCCAGATATTCAACCTCGGAGGTAGCAAAGTTACATTTAGAGAGTCGAAGGTGAAAGTCAAGTTCTTTCATACATTGGAGGACACATTTTGTGTGTTCGGTGTGAGTCTCATCGTCAGGGGAAAAGATGAGGAGGTCTTCCATATAGATAACAAGCCATCCTTCAGTGATCATATCACGGAATGAGTCATTCATGAACTGTTAGAAAGTAGTGGGGGAGTTGGTGAGACCGAAGAACATGACTGCGGGTTCAAAGAGTCCTTTATGGGTAATGAAGGCGGCTTTCCATTGGTGTCCATCTTTGATGCGGACATTATTGTATCCCTAGTGGATGTCAAATTTAGTGAAAACCTTAGCATCTTTAAGTAGGATTCATCGAGATTGATCATGTGGTCACAAGTTCTCCAGGGGGGTACGTGGTCGGTGATGTCTTCAGAAAAGACAGAAGCAAATTCTTTGTAAGCGTCAGGAGGGTCAGTGGTGGTTTAACTTTTTCTGCTTCTACTGCTAGTTCAGTGGTGGTGGTGATGCAAGCACAAAGTGGGGATCCTAAGGGGGCGAAGCGATGTACTCCTCAGAGTATCCTTTGGATAGCTCGATTTTCGCGAGCATGGGTGATGTATCCTCGTTCGTTCTCATAGTCGAGGCAGGAGTGGAGGCTTTCCTGAGTGATGGCGTCTATGGAGACATGTTGCAGAGGTTTATAAGGAAAACGGGACGGTGGTCGGAGGTGGGAGTCATGTCTGTGAGCGTCGGCAACGTAGGTAGAATAGAGATCTTTAGATTCGTCGCAATCTTCTGGGATGGAGAGAGTCTGGGTTTGCCAGTCGATGGAGGAGTTGGTTGTCTTCAACCAGGGGAGTCCAAGAATGATGTTTTCCTTTCTACAGGACATGACATAGAATAGCACCTTCTGGGCGACTGTGCAGGAGTATTGGATGTCTCCATTCTTGTTCGTGGATTGGTCTACGTTTCTAATGAGGATGGGGGTGTCGAGTTTCTCAGTGGAGAGGTGATTTCTTTTGATGAAGTCCCAGTCAATGCAGGAGATATCTGCATCACTGTCTATGAGAGCGTGAGTGTCGATGGTTTTCATTGTGTGTGAGGAAACGATGAGTTGCAAAGGTATTGTCATAGATTTTGAAGACTGAGATTCAATTACAGGAGCACACATAACTCTAGGAGATCTTTGCATCAATCAAAGTCCCAGATTCAAAAATCCTTTTTGGATGAGAAGCAATCCCTTCCGATGGTTTCTTCATTGTCATTGTCTACTTCTTCGAGGTGAGGAATGTCTTCTTCGACTTTCTGGACTCGTTTTCTAGACTGGGAGGGGAAGTTTGGGCAGTTAGAGCTGCTATGGCCACTTTTCCTGCAATGGAAACAGAGTTTTTTTTTGATACAGCGTTTGCATTCTTCAGAGGTGAGTTTAGGGATTTGGATGCGATCTATGTCCATGGCGTTTGGGTCGGATGTTGTGGGGGTAGAGTGTTGGTGGTATACAGAACAAAGAGAAGGGTTATAGTTCCGGGCAATGATTTCGTTGGCTCAGTCCTATTGGTTTTGGTACTGAGTGGCACATTTTTACTAGTCAACAACATTGGTAGGGACAGTGTCCATGGTATAGATTCATTGAGTGAGGGCTGGAGGAATTTCCGCAGCAAAGTAGGATATTAGGACATTTTCATCCTGAATTTGGGCCTGAGCTACATGGTTCTGGAAGGTGGAGATATATTTGGGGAGGGAAGGTTCAAAGGTTCCTCCTTTCTTTTTCTGGAACATGCATTTGGTGAACAGCCAGGTGACGGTGTTTCCAACAAGATCATGGTGCTTGAAAGAGAGTTTGAACTTCTCAAGTAATTTCTTGAAGGTGCCCATAGCGATGCCAGTTTTAGTCATAGCGTTGACTCGGAAGGTTTGGGCCCAGGTGGTGGTTGACCCTTTGGTCAGGTAAGAGAGGGCAAAGGCAATTTTCTTCTCGTCGATGTCATAAACCAATGTGTTTAATTCAAGGTAGAAAGCTGTGGTGGTAAGCCATGGTAAGGCTTTGGCATAAGTGCCATCAAAGTGTTCTGGGGTGGCGAGACAGAGTTTGTTGGGTTTGGTGGTCATGGTTACTCTGCAAGGGACAGGAGCGAGTGGGGTTACGACTGAGATGGGGGAAGGAGGAGTCTGGGGTTGGGGTAGAGTTAGACTGTGGTAGAGTGACTGCTTAGGTCGGTCTTGAGGGCAAGGGTTTCGTCTTGTTTCTGGATTGAGGGAACAGTGTCGTCAAGGTTGAAGTCTTGTTCTTCCTCACTTTGGGGACAGGGTGCAGAAGAGTCAGAGGTATCTTCCGGTTCACTCCAACGAGAAGTCGAGAGTGGGGTTCTTTGGGGATGAGGGGCAAAGGGGTTTGGAGGGGGAGTGCTTCCCTCAGGGTGAGCATAGGGGTGTTTCGGAGGCTAGATCTTATGTTATGCTTGGCTCGGGTTGAGACAAGCATAGGCCTTGTGGTCACCTTTCTTAAGTCACATGACCAGCTTAGACATCAGTCATGTGATATATCTTGGTAGCACTTGGTAGACACTTACATTATTAGTTAGCACTGCTTAGCTGGTCTGTGCGCACCTGTCAGTAGTATATCTTGTTCTGGTTGGATTCCCTCTAACCTATGCCATAGTTCTTATTGGGTTATAGTTTGCCTTCATCGAGGGATGCAGGGTACAAGGTGGATTCTCACAAATGGAGAGGGTACAAGGAGTCATTGATGGACGACAACGAAAATGCACTCGATCAAACGAAGAGTGACTAACTCAAAGATGTACTACAAGGGAGCATCGACTCAGAAGTACGATGAGGACTTATCGAGGGGGGATCTCACTGAAGAGAGGGACGAGGAGGCTGGATTGCAAGTAGGTAGTTACAAGGCAGATCTAGCTTAGTATACAACAATGAGAGAGTCAGGTTTATATAGTACATAGGAAAGAAGGTTATAGAAGGTCATAGAAGGGTGGTTGGTAATCCGCAGTACAAAATGAGTCATAAAGGAAGTATGAGGAATCTGATGGAAGGAAATGCTGACATGGCAAGTGCGATGGGAGTGGATGGTGAGTAAATAGGTATGAGTCAGCATAGAAGAAAAGAAAGGTCAGCATCAAGAGTCGAACACAGTGACTGGTAGTCCAAGAGAGAATTGAAGACAAGTCAAAAGAAGAAAAAGAGCAAGTCGTAACACAGTCATCGTGTTCACAATATGCTGTGTAGCATTATATATGTGATCATTGGCATACAACATTTCGCACTCATGCTTTTGGTTGTATGTATACACTGAGGGCATGTTTGTATGTGGTGAATTGGGTACCAAGTTCTTGGGTGGTAACATGCAATGGATACTGAAAACAGGTCAGACTCAGAGCCGTTAGTTGTGGATGGTTCAAAAATTTACCTGAGCTCTTCTCAGGTAGATCATCATAAGGTCTTGATGGTCTGGGTCAATCAAGTGACTGAACTTTGAGATGTTACCAGCACTCTGTGAAATTCCTTATCTGATTCGTCGAGATGAGTGATTTTGCAATCTGATAATGAGAGTGTCAAAAGTGGGTTTGAAGTTGAAGAGAACACACTTGAGGTTTCATTATGTACACAAAGGAACATGATTATTTCATTGAGGCCTGTCTTTTCCTGGTTGAATGCAACTAGCTGGTCACATAGTTTCTGAACAGTTGTCTCAAGATTTGCTATATTGTCCTCTGGTGGAAATGAATATCAGCACAGCGGAGTAATTCAAATAATAAGTCCTAAGAACAGATTGATTATTTGATAAGGATGTGATCTTATTCAACTTCCAAGTGTTCCCACAGCTTGGCTTGGCTTGGCTCAGTTCAACATCCTCCAGCTACACCATGGTTATGCTTGCCAGATATATTAAGCTGATCTATGTAACTCCACTCCACTCGGTAACCACCTTGGTTAGCCATTTAGCCGGTAAAAGCTGAATAATCTGATTCATCTGAAGCCAGGACTCAGAGCCTGCAGTGACACAATACTCATTTCTCATAACACAACTTCCACAACATGAGAATAAAAAAAATCCAAGACAAATGAGAGGTGGCAGTGGAAATAAAACAATGTATCAACACTCAATGCTTGACCTCTCATAACCCAGTTGAGTCTGTGAGTTGAGTCTTGAGTCTCAACATCATCCTTCAAGATTTTTGACACAGTCTTACACTCCGGCGAAGTGGTGTAACTGTTGGCGACGTGCTGGAGAGATTGTGTTCATGTAGTCTGTAAAATATTCACATCAATGTACATTCCGGATGAGTGAGAAATAGGTGACTCAAGTTATGGTTGCTGAGGTATATGCTCTTTCTTCAATTTACCCTTTCATCTTCCATGCCACATGAGCAGGAGCCCTGCATACCGGTTGCTGGGGCACAATGTCAACTGTGCTTAGCAGAGTCTGAAGATATTCATATTCAGGCTTTTGGGTGAACACGAGGCTGTGAGTGTG
This sequence comes from Leccinum boreale, assembly GCA_038092235.1. NCBI lineage: Eukaryota > Fungi > Basidiomycota > Agaricomycetes > Boletales > Boletaceae > Leccinum > Leccinum boreale. Next base: position 15,805 of record JBBPPX010000294.1, on the reverse strand, counting down.
ATGGAAAATGGTGGCCAGCTCACAGGTAATGGAGTATACTTGAGGATCTGTCAGGAAAACCTTCGTGAAATGTAGCATAGTTGAACAAGACAGAATTTCACCCTCTAGTGTAAGCCACGGAAGCAAACCCTGTTGGAGGAAAATGAGGGTGTAGGCTAGTGACTCAATATCATCCCAACGACCCAATTGTGAGCCGAGATGACGATTAATGGAAACAAAGGCAGTGATTCCAACAAAAGAACAATGGTTGTTCATTAGAATATGGATGTATGAGGATGAATCACAGTACTTCTGAGTAGTTTAAAATCTGGTCCTAGACTGGAAAAAAAGACCGCAACTGGTCCGGACTTGCATCGGTTGCGACCGGACTGCAGTTGCCAGTCCTTACCAGTTTGAACTTTCATCAGTCCGGTTGTCCAGTTTTTTGGAATTTCAGAACACTGGTCTGGGACCAGTAATAACCAGTCTTTAGTGGACCAGTTATTGGTCCCTAGGTACCCTATAGTGGCCGCAACTCCCTAAATATTTTCATAATTTTACGAATTTATTTGAAAATAGTCCATGTTTAGTCCATGTTTTATCATCATACCACTTGGAAATGCTCATATCGTGGCCGGATGTCAACAGTATAACAATCTTAGTGGCTCATATGGAAGCCCAGAGTGTCCTCTATCTCTGCTACAGCCATTTCTAAGCTCCCAGGACTCCTTGTGACCAGTCATTGGCCAGTCCAAACTGGTCCGGACTGAGTTGGCAACCATTCTGGACTGGTTGCCATTGGTTTTGGTCTTGGTTGCCACAACTTCCTGATTGCTGATGATATCCTGTGCACAATATATGATTGCTGTAGAACAGATTCAATAGTCAACCTCAACTGAGATTTTAATTATAATTCTAACTGGAATATGAAGCTCACAATAGAAACTGCCCACAATTTCTCCCCAATTCAATACCTTCTATCCACACAAATAAGCTCGGGTTCCATCCACTTGACCATCTTGACATTGGATGATAAGAAACGCAGCTCAGATTCTGGGGTCCTGGGGAGATGTGTTGGAGAAAGTATGCCGGTGTTGGTGGTACAGAATAAAATACAAGATACGTGTTCAAAGCATTCTGGTTCAACAGTGACTGGCAAGAAGCTGATATAATAAGGTTCCAGTCCAGAAGTTTCAGCCCATACTTGGACTTGTTTATGTACTAATAGCTATTAGCCCTGAAGGCTGAAACTCCAAGGAGGAACACTCAGTGGGCCAGGGCCAGGGCTGGGGGCAATGTCATTAAGTTCGAATGTTCATCTTCCATAACTGCCACAGGGTTGCCACCCACTAGCGCATCAAACTTTCTGTGAAAGCCCTGCCCTTGCAAGTCGACTGCGCTGACTCTGAGTTGACTCGTACTGTTCCCCACCACCATAATCCATTTGGGCAGATGCAAACATGGAAGAATTGCACACTGCAGCACTTGCTGTGTTATCTATACAGGTAACAACTCTTGCCCGCCACCATGACCTCCATGACTCCATCGAGTCTTGACTGACAAAAGCTTATGAGTCCCAGCCCTTACAATGTACATTCAGACATTATAGATGTCCGTGACCCATGAGCTCGGTTCACATCAATTTTAAGAGTCTGGTTTGTGAATATGCTGGTAAAAAACTTGGCAAGGCAGGGGGAATCGATGTGACCATTGCATGCTCATGCCATGTACATACCATACTTGTATGTACTATGTACTACGCAGACGTCTGCCTCTCCTCCTGGTATCTACCCCTCTTACAGCCTTCATCAGCAAATCTCTGATTACTAATAGTAACAGGAACTGACAGTAATTTATCACATTACAGCATCATTACAGTATCTGTCAGCTGTACAGGTTGTCAGGCACCTGGCGCCATGGCAATACATCACGTTACATTACTTCACAGGTAGATCACTACACACAAATATAGTGACACGATCCTCCACTGCCACATTTACCGTGTGCCACAACCATTCACAGTACACTACTGGAGTACAAACAGATGGCCAATCACATAGCAGATAGACAGTACAGAGAATAACTGGCATTACAACTCGAGTAGCTCGTCCAAAGATATGGATAGTAAAACGAGGGTGACATAAGAAGACACTGCAACAATAAAACTAAACCTCCAGAGAAGCTGTGTAAAATGCTGAAAATACAGGTAGGGTAGCCACTTGCCATGCTGGCAACTCGTAGAGAGAAGAAAATACTATATTGTGCTGGCAAAATTAGCAACTCAGAGTATCAAATAGTATTTCACGTCCATTAGTATAGAAGATATACACTTCTATGTGCGCAGCCAAGGGATTCAAGGAGAACCAAGATGAATGATAAGGGAATATAATCTCTAGTAGAAACTTACTAGGAATGTATGAATAGAGAGCTATGAAGTAACTTGAAGTATTGAGAGTTGCTGATGAGCATATGAGAAAGAAGTATGTGGAAAACAACTTAGATTGAATAGACATTTAGGTCCATCTTATATACTACATGATTTGTTTGTACATGTTATGGTATATAGAATGTGGTGGAATATTATGTTAGAGTCCATTCCAATAGCATATAAGACTCTATACATGATATGTAAGCACCGAGTCATATCTGAGTCATAGGCATAGTATATAAGTCATGATCAGTAATCTGATCAGTAACCAAAGTAATGGGATATGAGTCATTATAGAAAATGAAAGAATAGTCTAGAAGTAAGTTCTAGACTGATGACTAAACAATCTAACTCGGATTGTTTCAACACCCCTCCTCATTGAGATGATGATCACAATGATTTAGATCTCGGGTGGATAATTGGTAAGACCAAGGTGTAAACAACCAAGTCGAAACTTGTGAAAGGTAACATTCTTCATAAAGATATCTGCTTGTTGGTCTTGAGTAGGAACATAGAACAATTCGAGTTGTTTATGTTCTTGAACCGCTTTGTGAATGTAGTAATATTTAATCGCTATATGTTTTGAATGTCCTACTTGAGCAGGGTTTTCAGCTAAGAACATGGCTCCTTGATTATCACAGTTAAGCGGTAGAGGATGTTTGATCTCATGACCTATCTCTTTAAAGAAATTACGAATCCAAACAAGTTATCTGGCTGCTTCGGTCATGGCAATATATTCTGCTTCTGTGGCAGATAAGACAACAACTTTCTGACGTCTTGAACACCAGGAAATGATAGTGTCTGCGAGGAAAATACAATAGCCAGTTGTAGATTGTCTTGTTTCAAGGTCACCAGCCCAATCAGTATCACAATATGTAGTGAAACTCACATCTCTTGCTAATCCATTGTATGTGATCCACACATCTTTGATATATGCAAGGTATTGAACAATATAAAGTGCTCTATTATGATGATCCTCGGAAGGATTTGTGGAAAATTGTGACATCTTGATAATGGCATAAGCTAGGTCTGTGCGTGTTCCAAGCATGATATATAGGAGGGATCTGATCACTGATTGATATCGAGATCTTCATTTGGGATCTTCTTTTTGTTCATTTGGACTCGGATTATATCCGGAAGGAAGTGGTGTACAAGCATGTTTACAGTTCTCTAGCTGGAATAGTTCAATGACTTTTTCAGCATAGGTACATTGGTCTAATCTCAGAGTTTGTTTGTTTCGATCTCTGGTAATACACATGCCAAGATATTCTGTAGCATCGCCAAGTATCTGTGATTTCCATCAATCTGTGAAAGTCTTCATATGACGATCAATGAGTTTGAGGTTGGAACCCATACAAAGAGCATTGTCAACGTAAACTATGAAGACAATTTTATCTTTGCCTATATATTTGATGTAGACACCAAGATCTGATGTCATTTGTGTAAATCCCATTTCTTGAAGGGATTTATGTAACGCTTTGTTCCATTTGATGGCTTGTTTAAGTCCATAAATGGATTTTCATAAATGACAAACTTGAGTTTTTTTTTCCTATTTCAATAAAACCTTCAGGTTGAACCATATAGAGCTCCTTGTTGTCATCAAGTTCTCCGAAGAGAAATGCTGTCTTGACATCGAAGGCTTTGATCTCCCAATCCTCAAGGGCTGCTAGAGCTAGGAGAAGCCTGATGGTTTCGAACTGTGCAACGGGGGAAAAGGTTTCTTCAAAATCTATTCCATAGATTTGTGTAAAGCCTTTTGCAACAAATCAAGCTTTCTTGCGACCGTTGTTCTTTGTCACATATACCCATCTTCTCATGATAGGTTTACAATCTGGATCTTGTTGAGACAAGTCACTCTCAATTTCTAATAGAGTTCAATCTCCATAGATATTATCAGGTAGGAAACAGCAAATCAGAACTCGAGAAGATATTTGAGAACGAGTTTGTGGTTCTTCTCTCATTACTTGTGTAGGGTGATGTATATGAGGATGAGTTCTAAATTCAGGTATAGTTTCATCAGTATGTCTTCTGGGAGTGAACCAAGGTAGACAGGGTAAGAGGGATTCTATTCATAGAATCGTTCAAGATTTCTATTCTCTTGTTCATCAGTTGGTGTATCTCTGGTATCTCTGTGAATGTCAGGTAATTCTTGTCCTGTTTCATCATATCAATCTATTAGTCAACATTTATGTTGATGAACTCGTTCAGGAGAAGTATGACGACAAATAGAAGTTTCTTGAATCAATCTCCTTTGTCCATGATGAGTTGGATAAGATCCAAAAGGTTTATACTATGATATAGGTTGAATCATATCAGATGTCTCTTCAGTATTATCTTCTAATTGAATAGATAAAGAAGGAAGATTTGAATGAGTAGGTATTTCCTCTGGTCCTTGGAATAAATCCCAGTAATGTTGAGGAAAGGATTTTGATGATTGTGGTGATGAATGTCTCAAATAATCTATAGATCTATTCGGTAAAGGTATTATTGGAAGTGGTTGTTGGGGAGCAGGTTGAGGATATTGTGGAAAGTAAATGATCTGATCAGGATACTTTTTCATTCCAGAATCCTCAATACCATTCATTAAGGCTTCTTCTTCAATGTTTGAAGAGATATTAGGAATAGAGGAAAGTTCGTCTATTAGAGTTACTTTCTTTGAACAATCAGGGAAATTTCCTTCATCAAAGGTAGCAGTCAAAGAGACAAAGACTTGTTGATGTGTTGGACAGTAAAAGTGATAAGCTTTAGATCCTTGTTCATATCCTATGAAAATAATTTCTTCAGCTTTAGGGTAAAATTTATGTTGTGGTATATTTTTAGGAATGAAAACATAGGCTTTACAACCAAATACTCGGAAGTAAAAAATATCAGGTTTCTTTCCTAAGAAAATCTCAGCTAGGGTTTTCCAACTATGACGACACATAGGTTGTCTGTTGTAGATATGTAGTGTCTTGCCAGAATGAATTGGGAAGACATGCATTAAGACATATAGCTTGGGCTTGTTCCATGATGGTTCTATTGAATCTCTTTGCTCTACCATTCTGTTGTGGTAGATGAGGAACGGAGTATTGTCGAGAGATACCTTTGGACGTGAAGAACTGTAAAAGCTCTTGTCCAATATATTCCCCCCCTCGGTCTGAATGTACAGAGGTAACGGAAAGACCAGTCAAGATCTCTGCATGGAGAACTAACTCACGGAACCACAAAGCAGTGTCACTCTTGCGATGAAGAAAAGCAAGGAAAGCGAAAGCAGAAAAATCATCAATAAAAGTGAGAATTCAGTGAGCACAAGTGTGAGACTCAGTGGGAAGTTCAATAAGGTCAGTATGAACCAAACCAAGAACATGAGTAGAACATTTGTCAGAAGAACCACGAGGTCGTTTGTGGGATTTGCTGAGTTGGCAGCCATGACAAGGAGGTGAAGAAATTTGTAATTTCAAGGAAAGTTTAGGAAGTCCAGTAGTAAAAGAGGCAAGATATCGAAGAGCATTGTTGGAGCAATGTCCAAGACAATGATGCCAAAGTTCTGATGAGGAAATATCCGACAGGGTGTAAACTTCACTCAGAGTGATCGGTGATGACCGAAACCAATGAAGGATATCACTAGGGGATGAGGCTGTAGCCCGGATCAGATGGTGACCCTGTTTGTCAAAGATTTCAGTAGATTTTCCGATTTGTATCTTAAAGCCTTGGAGGGCTAATTGATTGGTTAATAAGAGTCTGCATGATGCTTCAGGTGATAACCAAACACCAGTTAAGGTAATTGGTTTCTTTCCAAAAGATGCTTTTCGTAAGATCGTTCCTGGTCCAGTCATTTTGATGGTAGATCCATTAGTGATACGAGCATATTGGTATCATCTCCCAAAATCATAAAATCTGATTGAAATGGGGTAATATGATCAGAACAGCCGGAATCAATTAACCAAAGATCTCGAAAGAAATCTTTTGATCCTGAAACTTTCTTAAGTGATCTCATCTGGTAACAGTAAGAACTGTAATCATCATTATCATAAGAGGAACAATCATTGTCCCCCCAGTTGTCTATACTGGGTACAAAATCATTCAAATGTGAAACAAAATCTCTGGAATCTAAACCATGTTTCCAGGTACCATCCAAATTTCTCTGATTATCTCCGTGATAGCTTCCACTAACTCGGGCACTTTCTCGCTGTGCAGGGATCTATCTACAGGATCGAATATCCTGCTGTTGTCTCTTGTAAACAGGTTATTTCGAGGTAGAGGTGATAAAAGAGAAACTGTCTTGAGTCTGTAAAGACTTATTAGTGGCTAAAACTTCTTCCATAAGAGAAGATTGTACTCGTTGTAGTTGCTCGGAGTGAGAATCCCAACCGGAATTTGGGTACATCAAGGACATATCTTCTTCATCTTCCAAAGTGATCATGTAGTTATCTTGAGACTTGTCGTATTCATCGATGGAAATGTTCGTGTTCTTCTGTGGTGTTTGTTCAGGAAGGTCCATCACCATTGATTCTTCATCAATAGTAGTCATCAGATTAGCGAAACCTGTGACGTTGTTCACTCGTCTCTTTCCTTAATTCTGTTTCCTCTCCTGACATTTGTTGAAATTATCGGAGGGGTGTTTGCCATGTTTGGCACAAAAGGATCCACGACCTTGTCCTCCTCCTCTAAACCTTGCACAACAACGTCCAAACCTCTGATCATTATTAAAACGATTAGGAAAATGGTTGGAACCTCCATTGTTATTGGAGTTCCAAGGACATTGTGGTCCAGGTCCACACTTCAAAGCAGAAGTGCGGTTTGCCTGTGGTTGTTGGTGAGAGGACTGTGAAGAAGAATGAGAAGAGATGCAATGAGCAAGGGTCTTTGTGGATTGAAGTCCAGACTTTTGAGTATTAACTTCCTTTGAGATACAAGGAAGAAGGTTGTCAATAGTAAAGTTGGCTTCATCAATAGTTTGTATGGCATGAGAAAACATACCATCGAAAGAGGAAGGGAGTCGGGAAAGAAGGATCATAGATTTTGGAGTAGCTGGTATGATAAGTCCAGCAATGTCTAGTTGTGTAAAATGGGAAGTGATGGTTGATAAATCTTCAGAGAACTTGTTCAACTCAATCCTGGTGTGAAGCAGATCGGAAAAGATCATAAATTGTCCGGGAATACCTTTCTTTCCATAGAGGGACTTGAGCTTCAGATAGAAAGCATGGGAAATGGAAGGATGATTAACAGTGCCAACAGGAACATAGTCCCAAACGACTTGAGTTTGTATCTCTAGTGAGACAACAGTAGATAGGGAAACCAAGATTTTGCCATCTATGAGTTCATATTTGGCTCTGTTGGGGTCATTTTGTTATTGAGCATTGGTAAAGTCTCCATTGACAAATTTCCATCCACCAAGCATTTGTAGGAAACCACGAATAGAGGTAACCCATTGCTGATAGTTGGAGGCACCAAGGAGAACTGGAACATGAGCTGTGGCTTCTTTGGAAACAATGAAATCGGAAGGAAGGGCAGCCATGATGATGTTCTAAAAAGCAAAAGATAGGATCTGTAAGAAAGGATCAAAAAGATCAGCATCTATAGAATATGATATGAAGAGGGAAGAGGAAAAATCTGAAAGCATGATCTCTTCGTCATCTAGTGGAAGATACACATTGTTAGGTGTGATCTGTCCAGAACTCAGAGGTGTTGAACCTCGTTCCATTTCTTGATATCCTGAATTCTCTGATTCATCATCCGAATAATACTGTTCTTCAGTCATCTCGCTTGGTAGCAATTCCTCTTCTTCTCGAGCTAACCTTTCGAAGTATTTGTCTGTGCATCCCATTTTTCTCTGGACATGTCTCTCTATCCATAGTCTTCATTTTTCTCCTCTTGGCATTTGGAAGGTGTTTCTTTGTTCCTCTAGTTGGTCTTCAAGGTAAGATTCTCATTTGAATATACAATCATGTTTAATATCGTTAGAGTCTTGATGACATTGATACCAGAAATAGTGAGGAATTTCTGTGAAGCTAACCTTTCGAAGTATGTACTTGAATAGTACTCGCGCATAGGTCAATTTCAGTCAAAAAGCTAGAAATATCTCCACAAGATAGAAGACATCCTTCCGGGCAACACGGCGACAGGCACGAGAGCGTATCACGGTGGCACCAGCACCAACATCCCTGCCGACAATCCGACTCTTTCTGCTGATCATTCCATCGATCCAGTGCTTTCCATCGCTCCACCCATTGATCCGACTCATTCCGGCGCTCTAGACCCTTTCATTGATCCGATTCTTTCCGGCACTCTAGACCCTCCCATTGATCTGATTCTCACTGGCCCAGGTCAATTGCAGGCTGCAGCTTTTAAATCGAATGCAATCACTCAGGCTCAGGCTTCCAGATTAGCCTCAGGCTCTTTGTCCACAAAGCGACCATTCTCATCTACACTGTCACCTGATGAAATGAATGAGTCAGTCCTCTGTTCCCCCGCAATCCCTCCCTCATTTGTGATTTCTGCTTCGTCGGCTCCCAAATTGGCTATTCAGTTGTTCCCTCCTACCAAGTGCAGCTGCACATCGGGGGCTGGCATACAAAGTCCGAGTCAGATCAGTGGACCGGTTACAAACCGTCCAAATTGGGCGGCGGGGAAAGGCACCACAAACGTCATGTTGCAAGCAGTTGATTCGACACTTCACCACTTGAGCGATAGCCTCGAGAACCGATTTCATGACCCTTTGAAGGCCAGACAAGACGCTTTGGAACATTTCAACAACAACCAGCAGATCAATCATCAGAAACGCCGCTGGTTTAGAGCACACCTCTCAACCAGTTCAGGCTCTGCAGTAGCGTATCTTTCTATCGCTGATGATTAGAATCTACGATACTGGTGCTTTACGATGCCAAATATTCGTTCGACAATATTGCAGGCTGACGTGTGACGCAAGTTGAACAGCTCTTCCTTGGATTTGGGCCTGTAAACATAGAATGTATGTAAATAAAAATAAAAAGAGATGTAGACGCACCTTTGGCTTGCCCGGGACCACTTCGCAAGGTGGTACCAGACGCTGCGGTAGGGAACAAGAAGCTGGGGATGTAGAGGGTAGCCTGCATCTGCGAGTAAATATTTTCCTGGGGGGTTCTGGAGATCTGTGGAGATCGTGTCATCATAAACGCTAGGTGAACTTGAGGTTGAAGTCGCAGATAAACAGCGTGTCCTGTGAAAGAAAGCCTTTGCAGTTGCTATAACCGCCCCGCAAGTGTACTGGGCATGAAACAGGGATATGCGATCCGTCGATCACTCTGATCGTGTCGTGGAAATAAGGGTAGAACTTGCTGTTGGCACGAACCTTCTGAGGAATAGTTTGCCCAGTTTCCAACTGGGCAAACTATGTATAGAATGGTGCACTACAAAGGACGTAGAGTATCTTCTTGAAGTATCTATGGAATATATAAGAAAATGAGCGCAAGTGGTGTAATGATGGCTCACCAGGTAATTGTATCATTAGAACATTGGAAACATTCTCCGACATGGACTGTTGTAAGGCCGGTTATGCAGGTATACAGAAAGATGGCTACTTGCTCCTCAAGGGTTACATTCCGCGTGTCTTCAAATCCCATCGAGCGTAGTTCATTGACCAACAGTAGAAATTGCACCTTCGAAAGTCCAAGCTCAGCGAGAACGCGTTTTGGGTGACTGGAATCGGATATGAGCTCTAGGACCCACTGATGGCCAGAGAAGACGGACATATGATAAGGGATTCGCTCGGGCTGGGCACTGATATTGAATCGTGGAGATCCGTCAGTTGGGCATGTATGGCCCTGATGATGTGCAAAATGAGTTGTCCATGCTGAGTATTGTCACTGGAAAGAGAGCCTGAGGCTGGGCGAGTGCTTATCGGGACCATGATGGTCACCATAGCCTGAGCCCTACAACAATCTCCGCTTCAATCCCGGGGCAATGCTGAACTCTACACCATTCTCCAAATAATGACAAACCAAAATGTTTGCGAGCTATGCACTACCAAACAGGACCTAAAGGCCAAGCTGTGGTGGTAGGGGCCATCAGGGATGTAAAGACACGTCCTCGATGAGGTGCCTGTACCCTAGCATTCATTTTTCTAGGTCTCCTGTAAGGGAGTTCCAGAGGTCCTGGAGTTCGTCTATCAAAAGGTAAGACATTGTGAAGAGTCCCAGTAATGTAATTGATATCCTCATAAATGTCAGTGCAAAAAGTGGTAGGATCAGGATCTAAACGTAATTTCCTGTGAAGTTCAATCTGGTGTAAGCAATTGTACATCCAGTCTTTAGTGGAGGGATCTATGAGAAAAAAAGCCTGTACCAAAAAGGAGGCGTTCTTTGGATCCTCCAAGAACTTCTGGCACTGCACATGGTCAAATTCTGCGTTCCACTCCTGTATGGTGGGGATTCCTCCCCGAGCGTACATCAGCAAACCAGCCTTTTTGACCTTTGCACCAACCCAGACATCACAGCTCTTGACAGAATCCTCCATCTACTCCAGGTCTCCCCAAGTCTCCCCAGGTCTTCCCAGGTCTCCCCAGCTCCCCAGATACACAGCCACATAATGGCATAGCCACTGCACAGAGTTCCCCAGCTGTTCCCAGCCACTCCAGGTCTTCCCAGCTCAACCAGACACACTAACCTGACATAACAAGGCAGAGATCCTAACCAGATACAAACCAAGCATGTCCAGGCATACTACTAACCAGAACTAACAATATAGGAATCCTAACCTGAACTAACCAATGGCTTTGCTGATATTCCTAACCCAGACGAACATTGATTTGCCTCATAACCTGGACTAACAAATATTTGTTGCCTAACCCAGACTAAGAAAATATTTCCATGATTGACTTCCATGATTGTTGATTTTTCCTGATTTTTCCCACTGCTGTTTGACTTCACAGAGGTCAATCAATGATTTATCAACATAAAGGTTGAAATTGGTTATATCTCGGCTGCCTATGTTCAGAATCGCGACATCACGAGGAATTCTTCCATGTCCAACTGATAGAGGGCGACGAAAAGGGAACCTCTAAGTTGGTTTTGAATGGATGTGATGAGGGTGCTGGTGAATGCGACGTTCGTGTTAGCAGAGAGGTGGGCAGCGACAGGAGAGAGGTGTTCGACCTGAAGATAGGCACGATAAAGAAAATGGAGAGGGGATCCAACGTCGAGATAGTGTCCAATAGACCCCGGGTGGCAAGCCGAGAATTGGTAATGTGGGTACTGTTACGAGTGTCTCCTAGGCTCACCATGTATCTCTTTTCTCTCTCTTTTCCTTTTGCTTATCACCTTTACCTTGTATTCACATTGTATCATAGATCTCAAGCGATTTCACTCCCTTCACATCGCTGATGATCCGCAACTCTCCTATCTTCGTTCCTATTCCTTCCTATCATTGTTCCGATGGTTCCCTATCTCTGTTCCTATCTTTCCCTATTGATGATGTCATTACTTCATCATCCTTCTGTCATCGCTTACTATATATCTAGACCTCCGCATTTTCTGACTCGATCCATACTGCGGATGACTCCTCCTTTCCATGCAATTCCATCGCCTTCCATCTTGTAGTACTTAAGGCTCGTCTCCCGGTATTGCAGTTCCCTAGAGCTACTTGGAATACTATCTGAGTCTCCTGCGTCCTCGAGTCCCTTCGTCCCTCAACCCCTCTGATCTCTCAGGTGTGTCTCTTAGTCTTAGTGTTAGTCTTCGTAGTCTCGCCAGGCGTTATGCTTGCTCGACTTGTACCTAGTCCATCGTCTTTGCCACCACCCTCCAAGTCTACATTGGGAACATCTACAGAAAGAATAGGTTCGGGAAAATGGGAGGAGAGAGTAGAAGCAATAGAAACAGGCGGGATGTTCTCTTGGTTTGAGTCATTGTCCCAACTGGCAGTGGCAGTGTTGGAGATGAGGTTAGTAGGAGAAGAGGGGGAGGATTCGCAAGAGTAGTCAATGAAGAACAACAAGTAGATGGAGGTTCTGAGGAAGGGGGAAAGACAGAAGGGTGAAGGTTTTGATAGTTTTGAAGAGTGTCTTTCGCGTTCCACAACTCCAATTTGGCGATTCAAGAATCTTCTTCAGCCAAATATCCACACTATCGGATCAAGAACATGTGGCAAGACGGGGTTCTGTGGCGGCGTAGAATCTTCTCGATTTCGTATTCTTCTTCGCCTTCTACAAGGTCCGGTGGTGGTGCGGGAAAGTTCTTTCCATGGTCTGAGTTGTCGTGATAAGGAGATGAGAGGGAAGGAAGCATGGAACGTGTCCCAGATTTTCCAGGTTTTGGGAAGGCGGAGTTTATAGGTGATAGGCGATAGGACTTTGGTGATGGTAAAGGGTCCTTCGCGTTTAGGAGCGAATTTGGAATGGGTGAGAATGCATTTCAGGTTTCGGGCTTCTAGCCACACTTTATCACTAAGGGAGAATGGAGTGAATCAGCGATTGGATTGGGAGGCCATTACTTGGCGAGCGAGTTCATGGGAGGCGAGCGCTTTGTTTCTGGTGGCAGAAAAGTCTGAGAGTCTTTCTTCAACAGTAGGACATTGGTGTCAGGGATAATGGATGGGAGAGCACAAGGTTTATAGCCATAGAGGAGGGAGAAAGGGAATTTACTGGTGACAGAGTGAGGGCGGTGGTTTGGGGTGAATTCTGTGTGAGAGATCATTTCAGACCACGAGGTAGGGTTGTTGCCACCGAAGATGCAGAGATAAGCTTTGACTTCTTGCCAGTTGATACGTTCAGTTCTTCCATCGGATTGGGAATGATAAGCTGTAGAGAGGGAGAGGTCATATCCTAGGAGTCTCCCAAGTTCTCTAGCAAAGGTGGAGGCAAACTGTGGGCCTCGATCAGAGATAATTTTGTCATAGAGGCCGAAGTGTGTGTAGACTTTGTGAAAGAAGAGTGTGGCTATTCCTTCGGCGGTGACGGTTTTCTTAGTGGGACAGAGAATGACCCCACCCCCTTCATAAGCCCATGGTTGACCATGACCAAGAGAGAATCAAAGTCGGCAGAGATAGGGAGATCTGTGATGAGATCACAGGAGACCTGTTACAAGGGGCGAGAACAGGAGGAAGGGATGGGAAGGAGAGACGGGGTGGTAGGATGGGTATTCACTTTGTTTTGCTGACAGGTGGCACAACCTTCGATGTATTTTCAGATGTATTGAGCGAGGCCTAGCCACCAAAACTCAGCAAAGATGAGCTGTTAGGTTTTCAGGTAACCATGGTGACCAGCTGTGGTATGGTTGTGGCAATAGAGAAGGATAGAGCAGCGGAGGGAGTCATCCGGGGGAATATAGACACGTCCCCTGTAAATTACTAATGTACTCCAGAATGGGATTGCCAATCAGAAAGGCGAGACCGAAATGCAGGTGGAATGTGACCATCCAAAGCTTGCAGGGCCTGCAAAACAAGGGGATCGTCTTTCGAGGAGGAGGCAATGTGTGATTCAAGGGTGGAGCCAATACGTTGGACGAAGAGGAAGTCAGGAAGGAGGATGACATCTTCGTTATCAGAAGAATCCAAGGGGCAGAGATTGGGGCGATGAGAGAGGGCATCAGGTCCAGCGAGGAGCTTTCTAGGAATATGTACGATCTTGAGATCAAAGTCAGTGATGTCAAAGAGCCAACGAGCTTCTCGGCGATTGAGATTCTGGGCTTGGCAGAACTACGTGAGGTTCTTATGATCATTGAAGACTTGGATGGGGAAGGAGGAACTGTGAAGGTAATGTCGCTATGCTTTGAGAGCGTGGATGACCGCAAGGAGTTTGTGGTCATAGATGTTGTAGTTGTGTCCTGCAGAGAAGAAGGATTGGGAGAGGTAGTAACATGGATGCCAGTGTGAAGAAGAATTGCACCAGTAGCCCATTCGGAGGCGTCAGTGGCAATAGCCAAAAGTGCAGAAAGGTTGGGGAGATGGAGGACTGGTTTTGCTAGGAAGAGCTGTTTGAGATTCTGGAATGCTTGTTCACAAGCGGGGGACCAGTTCCAAGCGATGTTCTTCTTAAGTGAGGTCGATGAGGGGTCGAGCAAGGGTGGAGTAGTTGGTGATGAATCTTTGGTAGAAGTTGGCGAAACCAAGGAAGGAGCGAACATCTTTTACTTTCGTGGAGATGGGCCAAACGGCAATTCCGTCTAATTTCACAGGGTCCATGGCAATACTGCTGGGTTTGACAATCATCCCGAGGTACTCGACTTCTGAAGTGGCAAAGTTACATTCGGAACATCTGAGACTAAGGTCGAGTTCCTTGATACACTGAAGAACGCGTTTAGTTCGTTCAGTGTGGGTTTTGTTGGAGGAGGAGAAGATGAGGAGGTCGTCTATATAGATGACAAGCCATCCTTTGGAGATCATATCACGAAATGAGTCATTCATGAACTGTTGGAAAGTGGCGGGTGAGTTAGTGAGACCGAAGAACATGATGGTGGGTTCAAAGAGTCCTTTTATCTGGAGAGAGAGGATAGATCTTCCCGACTTTCCAAGTGAAGGATTCATTGAGGTTGATCTCGTGGTCACAAGTCCCCAAGTCTAGCGAGTCCCAGCATCTGGCACAGATCTTCTACTTTGACACAAGGCAAAGCCTTGGTCAATAGATCAGCAGGCATCTGATCAGTGGGAACGAAGTTGGGTGAAATGATACCCTTGTCCACCACATCTCGAAGCCAAAACCAGCGCAAGTCGAGGTGCTTCATCTGCCCATGATGTTCTGGATGCTTTGCCACCTGAATAGCTGATTGGTTGTCGATGTGTAGGACAGATGACTTGTCCATAGGAAAAACCAACTCCTCCAGCAACTTGCGCATCCAGACAACTTCCGTGCCAGCTTTGCAAGCAGCGATGAACTCTGCCTCAGTAGTGGACAAAGCAACAATGGGCTGGCGCTTCGACATCCAGGAGACAACACCAGTTCCGATCTTGATGATATATGCGCCAGTCGAGCGTCCAGAGTCCTTGCATCCACCATGGTTCGCATCTGAGTAAGTAGAGAAGAGCTGAGGCGTCGAAGGATCAGGGGAATAGGTGATGCTATAGTCCATGGTGCCTTTGATGTAGCAAAACAGGTGCCTGACCGCATGCCAGTGGGTTGCAGAAGGATTCGCAGTGAACAAAGCAAGCTGACCAACAGTGTAAGCGATATCTGGACGAGTAGTGCAGGAGAGATACTGTAGGGAACCAACAGCGCTGCCATAGTCATCGAAGTGATCTCTGTGGACGTCTGGGGCAGCTGAGTCTGAGACAAGGACAAACCCGGATCCATAGGCGTGCTAACAGGCTTGCAATCGCCCATAGCAAAACGCTCAAGCATCTCGACACAATACTGACGCTGAGACAGAGTGAGAGAGCGAGTGGCGCGATTCCGATCGATCTTGATCCCCAGAATCTCGTGGTAGGCCCCAAGTCATGGATTTTAAAATG
>JBBPPX010000293.1:0-32140 GCA_038092235.1 Leccinum boreale | reverse complement strand
TCGGACGAGCACTGCAAGGCGGATGAGTGACGTGGTGGAGGCGAGAGAGGAAGCGCCGAAGCGGTGCCTCTCGCTTGCGTCGCTTGTCCGAAGACCTTGCACTGTGGCTTCTCTCGTGCCTCACTGCACCACAGTTCGACTCTCTTGGGGAAAAAATGTGGGCTAAGCGCGGGTTGAAGCCGACGTTTCATTTAAAAATTCCGAAGTCATGAGCGCTAACAGTGTGCTTCATTTGAAAGTTTGTATGTGGAGTATGTGCCAGTGGGTCCAGCGGTTTAGCCGAGGACCCTAATGTCATGATAGTATTGGCGGAGCCTGCGGAAGAAACGGTCCAGGATATTGCTTATACATATAGTATACTATGCAGTAAGTAGTACTACGAACGCCGAGGCCTAATGGCATCCATTAGCTTTACTGCAGCCTGGGCTCAGCATGCTACCCAGTGCCAGTAACAGCCGGGTCCTTGTCGCAAGCCATTGACTGTAAGTTACTGTCAACTCATAACGAAGCAAATGTGCTAGCATTCATTCATGCTAATCATGCCACTTTCATATCCACATCATTATGGAGTACTTGCAGAATCTGAGACATATTACTTACGCCTCAGCGCACGCTCGGCACCGATACCTTGGGTTTAATATAGCGACACAGTACTGCTAATCTGTCTTAATATCTCTGCGCTTTGTTGCCTCCCTTGCCTAGTGCTTTCATGAACGACGCAACGCAGGTCCCCTCGTATATATTCGTTTGCTCGGTCGAGATGTGATCGTTATCAATTCGGAGGAGGTTCTTCAGGAATTGGTCGAGAAACGATCATCGATCTACAGCGACAGACCACGCTATGTGACAAACGAGTTGTGAGTGCTCGGTTTCCCATGTTATTACACGTGGGACCGGTCTAACGTTTCTTGTGTTTGCTTCCCTTTATATTGCACATTCATAGTTTCGGGCTCGGCTTCAGTTCCGGGTTCCTTCCCTACGGCGACAAATGGCGGCTTCATCGGCGGTTGTTACACCAGACTTTCCGTACCGCGGCTGTCACTGAAAATATGCACCCTATCATGCTTCGAAAGCGACAATGGCTCGTCCAAGCAATCGTCGATTCCCCGGGTGACTGTCTAAATTTGCTCCACACGTGCGTAGCGTGTTGTTCTCTTTTTGCTTGCTAGGGTCTTCGTGACGGCCGTGATCCGCTCGCGGTGAAATGCTAACATCATGTTTCGAATATTTTGGAATAGGCACGCTACGTCTGTGATTATGGCCGTCGTGTATGGTTATGAGACGCAACCAAAGAACGATAGGCTCGTCCATGTGGTCGATCGGATGCTCTCGTTTGCAATCCGTGCGATGACACCCGAAAGAGAGGCTCTCGCGTCTACGTTTCCTATCGGTGCGTTCGACGACTGCCTTGCTTGTGACTTTTTTCACTTCGCTTTTTTTCTCCTATGATGATAGTGCAATATATCCCGACGTGGATGCCTGGGTCGCAATTCAGACGCATCGGGTTGCAGTGTCGAGCATATTGCAAGGAGATGCTCGAGGCACCGTTTGAGTACACGGTGAATGCGATGGTGAGTCAAGTTACCGTGTCATGCCTCTCACGATTGGTGTTCTCACTTGATTTTGCTATATAGGCATCAGGAAATGCGCCGTTTTCAATGGCCGCTGACCTGCTGTCACACTATGGGGCGCGAGATGATGACAGCCACACCATACGTGAGGCTATCAAGAGTACCACGTCGACAGTGTTTGGAGGTCTGGTCACTGTATCCTTGTTTTTCTCTTCCACTGATGTAGTCTTTTGTCGTGATAGCTGCGTCTGGCACGGTATGCAAACCCAAACTCCTTCCCGTACTATTCGACTTGGTTACTCAACAGACATCAGACAGATACGACCATCCTGTGCTTCATTCTTGCGATGGTGCTCTACCCTGACGTGCAACGGCGTGCTCAGGCGGAGATCGATCAAGTCATTGGAATGGATCGATTGCCTGATTTCGGGGACAGGCCGTCCCTACCGTATACCAATGCAGTGCTTCGGGAACTATGGCGCTGGCATCCACCTAGTCCCTTGGGTATATCTTTGGTGTTGCTTGCTCGGGACATGTAGACTGATTTGAGCGTCGACCGGGAATCTCCAGGGGTGCCGCATGCGACGAGCCAACCCGACATATACAAGGGGTACTATATTCCGAAAGGTAGACACTTATTCTGCCTTTACTTGGGAGCGGCGGTTGATTTTACCACAGTGATATATAGGTGCCATGGTCATGATCAATGTTTGGTGAGTCCAGCGGCCATCAAACTCTTCATTTTTGTCCAGCCCGACTCATCGACCGACCAAACACATCGTTCGATCGCGCAGGGCTATGACTCGCGCTGAAAAGTATCCAGACCCTGACACGTTTCGTCCCGAACGGTTCCTCTCCGAATCCGGAACCTTGACGAGCGACGAGGTTCAGTTCCCGTTCGGCGCCGGACGAAGGAAATGCGTTGGGAGACATTTCGCGGACGCCAACGTTTGGTTGACGGTCATCACGCTGCTGTCGTGTTTCGAGTTTAACAAGGTGGTGGAAGAGTGGGGGATCAAGGACGTGGAGTGGACGAGTGGGATTGCTGTGTGAGTGTCTCTGACCTTATTTCTTCTTCTTTCCGCTTGGCCGAGAGTGTGCTGATCACACGCATTCGTAGGTCGCCTTGCCCGTTCCCGTTCAAGATGACGATTAGAGATCGAGCAAAGGAGGTGTCTGTGGCCGAATGATAGCTTGCAATCACGGTCAGAGTCTTTTGAGGGTTGAGAAGAACCGAACTAGTAGTACATAGCACTCGGCGCCAGCCCACTGGTGTAACTTACCATAGAAGTGTTTATTTATGCTTATATGGACTTTCGATTAGCCAACCAGGCCGCAATTCACCGTCTATTACTCAAATTTACCTTCTAGAATTCTTCTAAGAACTTCGACTACATAAGCACTTTTGACTTGCAGGCAAAGCTGCTACTTGGTTGCAACCATGTCGGACTCCAACTTGGTCAAGAATCGGAGCGGCGAAAGATGCAATTCCGATCATAATCCATGCACATTGCTCCGGGACAGTCACGGGACTCATATTCCTGATCTATCGTTCAACGGTAAGCCTCATGGCCGAATTACTCTGTCCACTCTCGGCTAACCTTACAACCCTGGCACTAATATATAACGGGGTTCTCGCCCGAGGAGGCGGCGACCGCCACTGAGTTACTTGGAATGATAAATTCGACACACAAGACGTAGGATGCGTCTCTGGCGACAACTGCGACGTTGAGCACGACCCACGGGAGGTATAGCGTACCTCCTGCATTGCGACACGGTTCAATCTGCATTCCGGCGAATCCGCCGCTGTTCGGCAAGTTCAAATGCTGTAAACCCTCTGAATGCATTTTACATCATAGTAACATCGCCGCGTTGGCAAGCGCAGCGATCCGGGCCCCAAAACCTTTTTTTCTTCTGTCAGAAGCTACTGAAGTATAAAGAATGCCGCAGCGCCGGTTCGCGAGCGTTGCATATGAAAAACTGGGGTCATTCTGATCCTCTTGGTTTTTGACTACTACATAGGTGCACTTTTGTCAGTTCCAACTTCCTGTCTGGAGATGGACAACATAGTCAGTACCTTGTTGGTGTTCGTACCCCTCGTGGGTGCCTTTGCGTGTTATCAACGCTGGAAGACGGTCGTCCCTGGGGGGTTGACTCTGCCTCCTGGTCCAACTCCACTACCCATCCTCGGGAGCGCGCTCGCCATCAGTCGCAGCGCACCATGGCTGACGTACACTGCCTGGGCCGACCAGCATGGTGAGTCCGTTCTCTCTCTGCATCCTCAGGCTTGGCTCGCCCTGGTGAAGAGGTTTGTAATGAAATGAACGCTCCCGCCATGCCAGGTCCCCTCGTCTACGTCCGTCTGCTAGGTCGAGACGTGATCATCATCAACTCGGAGGAAGTCCTTCAGGAACTGGTCGAGAAGCGGTCGTCGATATACAGCGACAGACCGCGATACGTGACCAACGAGTTGTGCGTGGCGTTCGGTTCAACCGGGACGAGTAACTGACGTTTGTCTCGCATTTCTTCCCCCCCTCTCTCATACTTTCCCCGTGTTCACTCCCGTAGCTATGGTGTCGGTTTCAACTCGGGGTTTCTTCCGTACGGCGACGCGTGGCGATTCCATAGGCGGTTGTTGCACCAGACTTTCCGACCCGCAGCCCTCCCAGACAAGATGCACCCAATCATGCTCCGCAAGCGTCGACAACTCGTCAAGGCCATCGTAGATTCATTAGACGCGTGTCTAGATCTGCTCCACACGTGCGTATATTCGCGTCATCGTCATCGTCATCGTCATCATAATCATCCCCCCTCCTTCATCTCTTTCCATTCTTTCCGTTGCAATGCCCACGGCGCAAGATAACTGACACAGCGCGTTGTTCTTTGTAGACATGCCACGTCGGTGATCATGGCCGCCGTGTACGGCTACGAGACACAGCCGCAAAACGATCGGCTAGTACACGTTGTCGATCGGATGCTCAAGTTTACGATGCATGCGATGACGCCCGAGAGAGAGGCGCTCGCGTCGACGTTTCCCATCAGTGCGTGTCCGACGACCTTGTTATCGAGGTTCGTTTTGTGGCTTACCGTGTTGGGATCGTGTTCGACGAACAGTCCAGTATATTCCGACATGGATGCCCGGGTCGCAGTACAGACGCGACGGACTGCAGTGTCGGAAGTATTGCAAGGAGATGCTCGAGGTTCCGTTCGAATACACGATGGACGCCATTGTGAGTCGAGTTGCTCTGTCGTGCGTCTCTTCGCGTTTGGTATCCTGACCGGTTGGTTTTTGTAGGCATCGGGACATGCGCCGTCTTCGATGGTCACCGACCTGCTATCGCAATATGCGGGACGTGAGGACGTTGAGGTGATAAAAGAAGCTGTGAAGCGGTCCGCGTCGACTGTGTTCGGAGGTTAGGATCTTGTTCTTGCGCTCTTCGTCACCGCCTGATAGCTGACGGCTTTTTTTCCCTCGCGAACAGCTGCGTCCGGCACGGTAAGCTCGAGATTTCTGAGCCCACAATGACCAATGACGAACGACCCTGCTCGCTTTTCAGACGGACACGGCGCTCCTGTGCTTCGTGCTCGCGATGGTGCTCTACCCCGACGTACAGCGGCGCGCCCGAGAGGAGATCGACAGGGTCGTGGGCCCGGATCGGTTGCCTGACTTTGCGGACCGGCCAGCACTGACGTACGTGGAAGCGATACTGAGGGAGGTGTGGAGATGGAGGCCGACGAATCCGTTGGGTGCGTTGTCTTTTTTTTCTTTCTGTTCTATGCAGGGTCTTGACGAGAAAACGGCACAGGCGTGCCACACGCGACGAGTCAGGAGGACGTGTATAAAGGGTGGTATATTCCCCAAGGTGCGGCTGGTCGTTGTTGGGGGAGTTGGCACTGACATTCACTACTACGCATCACAAGGCGCCATGGTCCTCGTCAACATTTGGTACGTTTCTCGGTTCTCTAACCAGTGTTGGACATTTTTGATCCTATGATTGTCGCAGGGCCATGAGCCGCTGTCCGGAAAAGTATCCCGACCCTGACGAGTTTCGGCCCGAACGCTTCCTCCGCTCTTCGCAGCCCAAGTCCTCCTCTGAGACCAAGTCGATGATGGAAACTATCATCGAAACCACGACGATCAATGGCCCGCCAACACCTCCCCCGACTCCGAAGGAGATCCGGCCAAAGCGACAGACGCTAACGGACGACAAGGTCCAGTTCGCGTTCGGTGGTGGTCGTCGGACGTGTGTGGGTCGACACTTTGCGGACGCGACGGTGTGGTCGACGATGGTGACGCTTTTGGCGTGTTTCGAGTTTTCTAGGCCTGGGACGGCTGAGAACGGGTGGAGGGAAGGATGGGGTATCGAGGACGTGGAGTGGATGAACGGGGTTGCTGTGTGAGTTTTTGGTTTTGTTTGCTCGTTTACTGTATTGACGAACGGACGGCCCTCTGCAGGTCGCCCTGTCCGTTCCCGGTAAAGGTGACGATGAAGGATCGTGCAAAAATGGTCGTGGCGGACGATGCGTAAAGTCGACCCTACTACTCATATATACTCTGCTATGCTCGTTATACTGCATTTACACTCTTTTTTTATTTTTTATTTCTACCTACATAGATAAAGCCCTCCGGGCAGTCCTGGACCCCAGACAGTAGCTACGCATATGAAACAATTTTTAGACAAGCTACATATATTACATTTTGAAACTTGAGTCTTCGCTGACGACTTCCAACGTAGACCAGTCGACGAGACTTAGATGCTGAAGAAGACCACTTGCGTTGTGACGCATGGTGGGTGAGTGAAGAAACACCAAAGCTTTAGGTTGATCATGGGCAATATAATCTGCAAGATACGTTGACCGTCAATGATCCAATCAGCGTTCGAAAAGCATAGCTTACCAATAATGTGCTCGAATGGAATCAGCGAACCATCAGGGCGATCGATGATGATGGTTTTTTCGGGAATGTGGAACATGTTATGTATGAAGTAAAAGAGACCTTCATACTTGAAGGTGACTTTTTTGTCGTGTGGATAGTTCACTAGAGGTCGTTGTATTGAATGCAGAACGAAGAATAATTCGACTCTTTACTGCAAAGCCGCTACAGGCAAATCTAGCTAACCAACATACGCAGAGGTAAATCAACCACAAGAACATTAGCACGTCCAGGAGCATTCCCGTCATACACCGAGACGAAAGTGAACGAACGCAACACGTTAACTGAGATGACATTGTCATCAACAACAACACCAGAACGAACATCGTCATCGTCGATGACACGAACATGACGCACAGGCAGCTTGCGCAAACGTCTGGAGCGGGCCAATGCACGAAAGCGCACGCTCAACGACAGAGGGGAACACTGAGAACAAATATGTGCACGCAGTGCATTCAGTAAAGTTTCTTTTTTGGTTCGCGTAGTATGAAAAACACCATGAGTAAGAGCAATAGTGCGAAGGTCACAAACCCGTAGTTTAGGAAGAGAGTCAACACATTCAGCTGTATTGCGGAAAACGACGCAAATTATAGGGCCATTGGGCCACCACCGAATGTCTGGAATAGAATCAGTTGGATTGGTAGATGATATGGAGGCAGCCATGGGGATATCGAGTGTGAAGAGTGAAGAGGAGAAGCACAACTACTACTGAATCCACCTACGGCGAGACAAGAAGAGCAATCCGGCCATGCGCGAAACAATAAACAAGGAAGCCGACATCCATATTAAGACAGAATCCAATGTTCGGCAACACGCGCGAAATCAAAAATACTAATTAAGACGAGATTCAACCCAAGCGTCCTAAGAAGGCAGCATCGAGACCTGGTTATTCACACGCATTTTCACACGCATTATTACTTTGCAAGCCTGTACAGGAATCCTTGTACGTGTCGATCTCGCACGTTCGTTTTGTCACGCTCGAGAATAGCTCACATGTGATCGTAATGGATCGCGAGGTCGAACGACACCCAGATGTGAATCGTGCAAACTCTACCAAAAACAGACCGTATATGCGCAAAGGAACAATCGTACGACTAGCCCGGAGGGAGCAGGCTAGCGTCCACCGCACCGCCCTCTTCCGAGATATCGTCAGCATCATCTCCCGACCTCGCGATTGGCGTACGCGGCATCGCCATCAGACCTATCAATGCATTCAGCGCGTCATACTCTCGAGAAAGAAAGAAAAAAGAAAAGCGCACCCGTCCTGGCGCTCTCCAAAATCCCAAACGGCTTCACCAGATTCAAGAACGCAACCACACGATTCGTCTTGGCTGTCAACTCGACGATGACGCTGTTATCGCTCACGTCGACGATTTTAGCCCCAAATTGCTTCGCGAGCACGGATATGGACTGGAGGTGCTGGTGTTTGAGGCGGAGGGCCTCTGAGGCTGTGAGCGGGAGCGGGGAGGGGGACTCTGCGGAAGCGGAAGTCTCTGGGTGCCCGCCTCGCTCAAAGTTGTGTGCTAGGGCAGCTTCGCGTTCCGCTTTGGAGTGAGAGGCTGAGGCGGCGGGGTGGCCACGACGGGCTTCGTGCGAGGGACCGCCGACGAACTGGTCTTCGAGATACTCTGGGCCGAGGATGGAGAGTTTGACGAGGAGGAGCTCGCGCGAGATGACGCGGGTGTCGGTGTAGTCGAGCACGGCCCAGACGGGGACCTGTTTGAGAGTGAGTGAGTGAGAGAGAGAGAGCAGGAGGAGAGACGGACGAGATCCTCGAGTTGACGACGAGCTTGTTCGACGACGCTGTCCTGGCCGCTGATGACGATCGACATGCGACTCAGGTCGCGAATCTCGGTGCGGCAGACGACGAGAGAGTCTATGTTGAAGCCACGGCCGGCGAGGATGCTCGATACGCGTGATAGGACACCCGGTTCGTTCTGGACGAGACAGTTGAGGATGTGTCTGGAACGAACTCGTGAGCGGGTCACATCTGGGAGAGCAGGACTTGTCCGCACTTTTTATAGGGCTGCAAGTTGGGAGGTGGAGTGTTGTACAGGATGTTTGTGACGGCCTCCTCGGCGGTGCGCGAACGAGGGACATCGGACACTGGAAGGGGCGGTGGACGTATTCTAAGGGAAGTTTTGTAGTCGAGTGCAGACGTAGAGTCATCTATCGGTGGAGGTGGTTTTGGTAGTTCATAAAGGATAGAACGACTGAAAAACGAGCGAGACCCGGGCCTGAGGCAACGAGAGAGCATCATTGAAAAAAAAAAAAAAAAAAAAAAGTCAATCAAGCTTATTTACGTCGTTTTTGGTAGTTCGGTGATACACTCCCGAATGAGCCGTATCGTCACCTCCTTGTCGTACAGAAGAATCGCACAGTCGGCGTGCGGACATTTGGCCTCCCAGCACGCCTTGGCCTCTTCCCACTCAGTTAGTCCACTCTGCATCACCGTATCACCCAGCGGTCGACTGTCCATCTCCGTGAATACACGATACTTGAGCTCTCTCCACGCGTGATGATCCGTCTGCCGTTTGCACTGCGAGCAATGCGACGACGGGTTCGCGTCCACGAAGGGGTGCTCGTTCAGCTTCCTCCGTAGCTCCTCTCGCCTCGACCTATGCAGCTTCAACAGCGCCAGCGCAGACCGTGCGTCGATCTTGTTCAGCATCTCCCAGTTGTCCTCGTGCCACATGTCCATCGACAGCGTCCGCTCCGACGCCACCTTGGCCTCCTCCACCCACCCACACCGCGACGCAGCTGCGTACAGCCGTAGAGGCTGGTCCGCGAGCGGCGGCGTCAGCACTAAGATGCGCACCAGCGACATCGGACCCGGCATGTCATACTTTTCAGCCGCAAACAGCAGCGCGTCGACCACGTCGAATGAGGACAGTGGCTGGATGGCCAGTCCGCTGATCATCCGGAACAGCAGCTCGAGCGTAATTGAGTCTTCGGACAGGTGGATCGTCTCGGGATCCATCGTCGATGGGGCCAGAGCTGGCCGACTTCCGCTGTCCGCAGTGTCTGATGTGGACGGAGATGGTTGCGGGAGAGAGAAAAGGGAGCGGAACCAGCCAGACGTGGTTTTGAGTGTGAACGTATGCATACGGAAACGAACTAGATCGCGCGAGACGAGCACAACATCTGCGTCTGGAGAGTCAAACGCGGGGTGTGTCGAAGTTTGTGCAGGAGCAGTAGACTCCTCTTCCACAGCTGATGTGGATTCCATACAAGAAGGTGGCAGCTCGCACAGCCTCAATGATGCTCGTTGGTGTCCCACAGTCAATGATGTCGTCCTCAAAGTCAAAGCCCCTCCCGCTCAGCGACACCCTCCGTGACCTCGCCCTCTTGCGTGCCTCCGATATAAACCTTTCGAATGTCCTTGCTCAGCAACTTCCAACTGTCTGTGCCGGCACCGCCACCACCGATTCAGAGTCCTCCGAACTTTCAAACTCGACAGAGATGTCTTACGACTTCGTACGCGAGACCCGGGGAGCTCTCAGGGTCTATAATAGCGGAGAGCTACAACGAAAGCACACAGAAATACAAAAGGTCCACGGAGAGCTCGACGAGGTGCTAAAGGGCCTGTCATAGTGGAGTAATAGGGTGAGCGCTCGCAGAATCTTGGCTCATTCAATTGCTAACCTCAATCACGTCTGGCTGCTGGCAGGCCCGCCGACTCCGTTGGGGTGGTTGTATGCGTTTGGTATGTCCTGGTGTCCGGGGTTTGTTCGCGATCGTGTACTTATATGCTCATCAAGTACATAGTGCCCTCTTCCATTTTCGAGCGCGCAGAATTATTGATCCCATACATTTGTCTCACCGGATAGCATTTTGAACGTGTGAGAGCACAGCTTCAATTGAGGGACGCCGATTTTGCTATGGGACACAGCAGAAGCACTGGAAAAAGCCTATGTACTTAAAGGTCTCGACTCCCTATTAAAATTAGTTTGGGGCGACCACGAGGCGATAGATCATACTTATCGATCTACCATCCCATATCGCCAGACTTGCCATTTCAAGAACCACCATCTCGGTCTCGCGAAAACAACGAGGTGTCAAGCTTCGGCTTCCATTCGTCCTCGCCCTCCCAGCCTTCCGCCGCGTGGTGCAAAGTGCGACTTTTTTTCCTTTTCTTCTGTAGTCCCCCACATTCACAACATCAGTTGCGCCCGTAGACACCACCACCAGCAAGTCGGGGGATGACAACCCAATCTACTAGTACCATAAGGTATGTCGTCGAGACCTGAGGTGCACGTGAGATCCACGCTGACACATACACGTCTTGTCTCTTTCCAGCACGCAACCCAACTCTGTTTGCAACATTGTCATCGCAGGAGAAACTGGAGTCGGAAAAAGCTCCTTGATCAATCTCATTATTGGCCAAATCCGCTGTAAAACGGGTAATGACGTCCGCGGGGTCACCGCAGGAACGGAATACCACGATTGGGTTTCTGACGGTCAGACATTCCGTCTCTGGGACACACCCGGACTCGGCGAAGGCTCGTTCGGGACTGTCCCTCCAAAGCAAGCACAGGATGCCCTCCGATCGCTGCTCAGCGAGCTCAAGAAAGGCGGCGGCGCGCACCTCCTCATCCTCTGCATGCGGGGCATCCCCAAGGTCACCGATGGCATGAAGCGGACGTACGATACCGTTGTCCGGATCCGTGACAAGGTCTCGCCTGACATCCCCCTTGTCGCCGTCATCACCGAGCTTGAGAAACGATCCGCCCCGCCAGACGTCATTGCCTCCATGGAAGACTGGTGGACGATCAACCAATCGACGTTCTCGGAATACAAGATGGAGTTTTGGGGCCACGCGTGCATCACGACGTTCGGCGATGAATGCCACCCCGAGTTGCCAGGTCGCCGCAAGTTGTGCCAGGATCGCGTTCGTGACCTCATCGTCGATGGGGTTTTCCCTCCTAAAGACCTGAACGTGTTGTTGTTCGGGGAGACGGGCGTCGGCAAGAGTTCACTCATCAATCTACTAGCGGGATCGCAGATAGCCAAGGTTTCGCCGGACAGCAACCCGTGTACTTTGGACGCGACGGAGTACCAGTTCCCGCTAGGCAGGTCGACGATCCGGCTGTGGGATACGGTTGGACTCGAAGAACCGGAAAAGGACAGGGACAGGGACAAGGACAGGGACAGGGAATGGTACTTTGGCGCGATCGAAAAAGCCGTTGCGTTGATCAAGCGGCTCAACCGCGCCGGCGGGGTCAGTCTCTTGTTGTTTTGTATCCGCGGGAACCGGATCACGCAGACGACACAGAGCAATTACCGGTTATTTTATGAGGTGCTGGGAAAGAAGGAGGTGCCGATCGCGCTCGCGGTGACGCATCTGGAGCGGGAGCCAGGGGAGATGGAGGAGTGGTGGCATAGGAATGGCAAGCAACTCGAGCGGAACGGGATACAGAGTGCGGCGCACGCGTGCGTGACGACGCTCGAGACCCACTCGCGGTACGCCGATTCGAGGGGGGAGATACGGAAGTTGATGTCGGCGTTTGGCGAGCAGGGCAAGTTCTCGATGCCGTCGGAGGCGTGGCTTGGGAGGATCCTTAAAGGGTTTGGGTCGTTCGTGAAGAATTTCCCGAGGGGGAAGGATTTGATGAAGATTTTGACTAAGCGGTGTTTTTTGGAGCCGGACGTTGCACAGCGGGTGGCGGCTTGCATCGATGCGGACGGGTAGCTGGTCGGGGTGTTCCGGTTAGCTTGGAGCCGTCTTATCGCCCGAGAGCCAAAGTGGTCATACACAGCAATGTGTACTCCTTATTTATTGTCGCCACGCACGTCGAGCAAGCTCTCGCTAGCGAGTAGGCGTTTGTGATGTTGCAAGCTGCGGGCAAAGCATACTTAGAGCGGGCGAACGATAACTATATATAGGTTGCTTGCAACCCACAGACAATTATAAGTTACAAGCACTAGGCCCCGATGTACACGTGATTAGTCCGCTGATCGAGCGATACATTCGCCAACCTGTTCATCGTCTTGTTGAGTGCCAGCGCCGTGCGGGTTATGATCCCTCCACGTTCATCACAAAGTTCTTGTGGAAAACTGACGCGATCACGTTCGTCTGTTCGTCGTCCACATCCCACATCGTCCCGATCATGTAAGCCCCACTGGCATATTTGGCATATCATCACGTACACGGTAGTATATATATCTCGCCGCGTACCATAGATAGACAAGCAGCCCTTGTACCTGTACATCGTAGTCGCCCTATAGAGCGTGGTCCTGTTCTCTCGTGCCCGCCCTTCTCAGTGTTTCCGCCGTTGGCCACGGTCGGCTTCCTGATCACAGACCGGAACCCCGCAAACTGCAACGCCGACGCCAGTTGGATCATCACCTCATTTGGACTCACCTCGTCCCCATCCATGATCCGAGTCAGTCGGCTCTCCAGCTCGCATCCGATGAGATGCTCGATCGCAAAGTGCCCATCACAGAGCGCAAATGCAGACTCCTGCACAAGGCTCCTTCTTTTTCTGGAGACCGTCGCACGCAAGATGCACCCATTCGTGCTCCGACAGGACTGGGGGTATGTTCGATTCAAGACCTTTGAGTCGCGTGAGCGTGGCCACGGCGCGCTCGCAGAACGACGTCTAGTTTTCCGACGTAGACTCGCTCTCCCCATTTTCCTTGGCCTGACCAATGGCAAGAAAGAGTTTCCCTCGGCATCGAACACGCTGACCATGAATCATTTCGTCTTGGAACGAATGAGAGAAGTCAGGGTGGGAGTGTAAAACGACATGTACGGTGCGAAAGGCCCTTCCAATATGGACCAGCAACGTGCAACAGCAGAAGGCTGAACTCGGCAGTGGGGCACCAACAGATACGCGATTGGGAGGAAAGTGTCGTCTGGAGAAATTTGACGGTCGGGGAAACGACTTCGTCCCAGAGGTCTCGCAGGAAACCAGCGAGTCACTTTACGTTCGTTCGTCGTTTCTGCAGCTCAAGTCAAGGGTCCTGAACACGAGATTGGGTGATTTGTAAAGGGATATGGGCCGGGTCTCTGTCAAAGATCACAACAAGCGCATGGCGCAAATACTTGCTCGGCTCGCGGCATGTTCAAAGTCGGAGAAAAGAGAAGGAAGGAGGAAACGAGTGAAGCCCGGGGATATCGGTGATACCGGCTTGCAGATCAACATTGAGGCCTCGCAGTCGATCTTGTGGATCTTGACCGTCTGATGAATTAATCACATCATGAATATGTGATACCAATCGATTGGACTCGTCTGCGCAGAATCTTTCCTGCCGGGCCAGATGCAACAACGTCGTCAAGAGGGGAACCAACTTGAAGTCTAGACGTCTGGCTCCAAAATATACCACGTCCCTGCTCCAGCAGCTCGACTGCTTTCCTTGAAGACTAGCGAGGTCCTTGCGCAATGCGGCTGTGTAAATTCGGGATTGGGATGATGTAGTGGCCAAATGCTGAGCGAAAAAGTGAAGGCATGTTTCGTACGCGTTGTGGGATATGATGGAACTATTCAGATACCGTCACCCAATGTTTGGCTGTGTGTTCAAAGATATTGAAAAGTTGTATAGCCATTATTTCATTGCTTTCCACGCAGAAAAAAAAAGTAAAGTAAGTACCTTCCGATTCCATCTGAAGGTTCGCTGAACGCCGCTCTGACAGATCTGATGGGCTGTACGGCTGGTGAGCGTGCCTGAGATAAAAAAAGGAGATAGTAGTACGATGTCACTTGGTCCAAGCCTTGTACGACCCTTGCTTGGACCATGGTGAAAATCTTTGCTCGCCGACCACAGCCGCATGTCAGGGCTCCGTGTATCATAGGAACTGAGACTGAGTCACTCAGTTACTCAGTGGGCTTGTTTATTCGCCCATCGCGCAAAAAATTCTTGATGTAAATTTATTGTGGCATATTACAGTAAGTAGGTAATCCGTCAGGCTGGAGTAGTGCTCTCGCTATAATTTATTTATTTGCGATGTCGCCTCCGCCTCTGCATCCTCAATGATCCGGACAGATCTGGCATTGAACGATTCAGTGCAAAGGGCTGTGCTCCTCCGGTAACCATTAGCCTCGTGTGCTCTGAATCTCGGAACTTCCCGAACTGTATAGGTCGAATGAGTCGCGCCACGGCGTCTTACCATCCCTAACTTACCATCCCTCGTCGTCTCCTGCCAAGGGTTCATTAAATCAGTCCATCGCCTCAAGAGTTTATGTAAAGGATATTTCGACAACTACCTCGAAACCGGGTTTTTCCCATCAGGTTGGCATGCTGCCGCGAGGCTTTGCAGCAACTGAAGTAGTCGGAAGCCACGGCGATCAGCTCGGCCATTTCTCGTGATGCCGATGGAGATTGGATTCCAATTCGGAACAGAACCGTGTGGAATTTTCATCCGAAATCAATTTGGAGTGGCGGCAGGCTGGAAGAACTAAGAAGTGGGCTCGTCGGATCAACGTGCGCACGGACAAAAACCACGGAGCACAGACGGCCGTTTGGCTTTCCGTCGTGTACCAGGTGATCTCTGAGGGTACGTCACGACAGCCAAGACTCATGATGCTTATCAACTTATCAACAGCGATTGGTAGTGTTGTCTCGAACGTTGGTGGACTGCCAGTGGTAGACCGTCGTCCACGTGTTTCGGCTAACTCCTCCCATTACCAATCAAGGACCCTGACCCGCACTACTTCAAGTGGCTACTCCTTGGCAAGATCGTACCAATCTATCCCCAGAACGGAATCATTATCTTGTCGGACCGATATTGAGCCTCATGTCGGGCCAGTCCTGCCACATTTGACCGCCACTGCGATAAACACAAATATCCATAGATCCTTTGCAACAAGATTGGGTTCCTCATATAACCCCCTTCTCCGGGCGCGCGGGACATGATGGTCAGCAATTGTCGTCTTGATGTTGGTCGCAAGCTAACATGACCGTATTGCATAACCCAAGGAATGTCCAACGAATTTGAATCCTAATGCGCATCCTAGACAGGTGGCAGACGTGAGAAGGCTTGGCTTGGTGCCGTCGAGGTCGTAACCAGCACTCCGCCGGGTCAGCGGCGTCGTGGCATCGCTGCCTACCACATCCACAAATTCCGTTTCCCCCAAGAACGAACTTTTTTTCTAGGATATGGATATGATGCCAGTTGTCAAGGGGCACAAATATATCTTCAGAGTTGCCAACGAGGTATTCTGGTTCCATTTCGGCGTCAGAAGTCACAGAAGTTACGGCCCAAGATGACCGAGAGAATAGTTATACGTAGTCCACAATGTACGTCATGCGACGGGTCATGAACGTCAGGTGAGTCTTAGAGACGCCTCGCCGGCGCTATTCCAACTTGAAAGTGCCTTATCCCGATGTCCCCTCCCACGTCATCCGTCATACAAGGTTCTGTCGGGAATGGCGCATTGACGAGATTTCTAAAAGGTACTCCTGTAGTACATACTCTTGAGATACCACGCTTACCAACCCCCCCCCCCCAGCTCCGAGCTCGCAAATCCTATTCCGCATAATAATATATTTTTTGCCTACGTCGCAGTTGCACTGAAGGAGAGAACACTCATACTACCCATCATGGTACATCTTGTCTAGTGATATTCGATTACTTCTCCAGATTTATGATATGCGTCCGTTAATCAAAGCTTGTCAATAGGGCAGCTCTCACCAAGGCACCCGGCATCTCTCAATATTCGAATACCGGCCTCGTGGTTGCAACCGCCCATTATGCGGATTCATTATTATATAACTACTGCTCTCAAGGGCCCGAAACTGCCGTTTGGTAGTGCCTTTTTATTATATTCGGATGTGACTCCGAAGAAACAATGTTCCGCTGGGCTAACAAACGTTAACCAAACGATTATAATTCACATACACACTAGATCGCGCTTGTTTGATCGCCGCCAGTCAGCCAGCCAGCCAGCCACGCATATAAATAGCTTCCCCCCCCCCCACCGATACGTCTTCCACCTTCAACAGGTGCGCATCCAAAAAAACACGACGCACGTCACTGTTATTCTTACCTCCTACTATGGATTTCAACCATCCAACCTGGAACTACAAGGAGGGGGAGTCCGCTCAAGTCGGGCAAGACTTCTCTCCCGGTGCACCTGGTTATTACCTAGAGTATGTGTTCCACCTGCTGCTGCGAATGGAGACCGTCTGACTCTAGTTTCCACACGACAGCAACCCCCCTCTGGCTGACACAACCCATCACGCTCCCGTCCCTCTTCATTACACCCCCATTTCAGAATCATATCAATTTCCCTACGAGCAAATGACCATTCCCTTGCCATACTATTCGCATCCTCATCACTTCCAGCCAAGCGCACATGACACAGTGCCTGGATCAGCTTTGACGGACGGAGGACCTCCGTACGATATCCCCTCCACTGATCAATCCGACGTGCATTGGGTACATGAGACGCTACCGCAAGCGTTTCCTGCTTACGATTCATCGGGATCGTCAAACTTTGCTTCGCTGATGACCCTGCCCCATCCTCAAAACCTGCCTGAACAGGCGAACGGCCCACTTCATGCTGCCAACGGGTACTACAGTCAACCTGAGGTTGGACTCGGAACCCTTCCTCCTTCGACAACTTTCGATGGCTCTGGAGAAAGCGCTCCCGTCCACCCTCCTCCCCATTCCACTGCCGGCTCTGTCAGCAGCTTAGGCTTCCATTCCGCCTACGCTTGCCAATGTGTCACAGATGGTCTAACTTGCCACGACGAAGTGGCCGGAACCGTCGGAGCCGTGCGAAACCACCTCAAGCGGATCCATAATTTTCACGTCTCTGGCAAGGACACGGTGACGTGTCTGTGGACGGGATGTAATAAGCCCATGCATGCGGAGAACCTCCCGAGACACATCGTTACGTGCCACTTCCACGTCAAGGTGAAATGCACTGCGTGCGGCGTGCTTCTCTCTCGCCGTGACGTCCAGTACAGTCACGTAAATGCTTGCCCGGCGAGGCGCGGACGCGGTTCTGGGAGTGCCTCATCCTCGTCTTCCTCTTCCTCCCGTCGTTTCGAACCTTTCTACAGGCGCGCGCGTTCGTGAACTCGGGTCATAATCTATCCATTCAATATTCTATCTCCAGTTGGCCACCTGCCAGCCGGAGCGCGAGCGGCGGCGGCGGAGGCGACGCAAGCATAAAACGCTGATCATTTCATCACATATATAAGTATATCATAATATGCACATATGCGCTTATCACTTATCAAACATCACATGGTTTAGTCTAGTCCAGGTGACTGACATCTTTCTAGACGCACCGTCACGCACGATATGCGTCGCGTTTGGTTAGTTAGATTGTTTTATTACGTATGCTATCTTGGTTTTGTGTATCCGCGGTCGACCGTAAGTTAGAGGTACAGTACATACATAATAAACGTTATCGGGAGCGACTGTCGTTGCTACACATTCAGCGTTGCCGACCACGATGCAGGCCAGATTCCGTGTCGATCTGCCAGGCCCGGGATGGAACATGTATGGCCCTGGGGCGTCGCCTCCCGGTTTTCTCGGAGGCGATATCTGCGCAAACGAGATGCGGCAGCGCGGTAAGGTAACATGTAAGCATGATCTATTGATCTATTGATCAACAAGGTTCCATTATTGGGGCGGGGGAAGAGAGCGCCGTTGGGGGGTGGAGAAAGCGGTGCATTGCGTGGTTGATCTGAAACGAGGGTTCCAACACTATGTACCAGTACTGACTTATTCGTCTATTGCCACCTACCGACCTGGCGTCGGCGGTGAGCCAAGCGCATATAAAGAGCTCGAGTTACTTAACTACCACACTCATATATATATTTATAATTTATGAGACTTGGATATCGGCGGATCTGCCTCGTCGCACTGGGCTGAAGCTTCCTATCATGGATGGCATGCCCTCGGGCACTGATAAGTACGTCAATTGAGATAGTACGATTCACATATATGTCCATATCGGTCGACGTTGGATGGTACTTACATACATAACCAACGTCAACGGCTCAGAGGGACCGTAACCGGATGACCCTTGTTGTTAGCCTAGGAAACGTCCAGTGACTGGTCGGCCCGGCCCGAAGTCCTAGCCTGATAAGGATCAGTGAGATACATTGCAGCATCCAAGTCTTCTAGATTTTCCAGGGGCGATGCAAACGAAACCATGGCTGGTGGCGTCAGGTGTGCATGCAGTCATGTGTGACTACAGTATGATCGATCCCTGATCGCGTCCGCGGTCGGGGTACGGGCGAATGCCAAGCTGGGGGCTTCGAATGGTTCGAATGGAACTTGATACAGCTGGTCGTGACTTGGGGGCTGTGTAAATACCATGGCGACGGTTCCACCGACGACTCATACTGTATTCTTTTCCTTGCTTCTTTTGGCAAGATTTCATCATGTGGTCGATACTTCTCGTACTTCTCATATCCGATTCATGTTCTTGCTGTCCGATATGTCATACAGCATGTTGTAATGGTGATGATATAGTAGGCTGCGGTTGCTAACTTCTGGCTGTTGGTATTTGATTTCCTGGGCGGAACGGTCATCGCGGCGATGATATTACAGCACTTATACAGCAGTACGCTTTGTACCGCGCCAGGCTGTGACACGTTCTGACAGAAAAAAATAGACACTTGATACGGAATTTGAAGCGTGCGATCGAAGGTTGGACGTGTCAGCATCTGTACGTGTTTCCACCCTCTCGGGACCCATTGACTTAATCTCCCGTCGGCCGACCCGTAAGCAGGAAGACAGTCGTTCCTTCTCTTAGGCCATCGACTGTTCGTACGTGCTCCGGCGGGTGATTCGCCCCGTGACCGGTGACTGTAACTCTCGGATCTAGCTGGCCACTGCACGGTGAGGCTAAGGGCGGGCGGCATAAGGGCGCTGATATGTATGTAAGTTTGACTAACGTACTTGTCTGGTCTTGCACACTCTGGTGGAAGGTGGTCAAGTAGAGTTCTATCCAGGATGCTCACCGATTCATCTTCATTAATCCCAAGTCTGAATATCTGCCTCGTGCCGTAGCATGCAGCTTCAGTGTCCGAGAAGTCATGGTCGGGTGCTTTGGTAGTAGTCAGTTGAGTCTAATTGAAAGTCCCAAAACTGGACAGTCTTAGGGCAAGTCTGCCAGCCTGGTGGCGCTACAGCACGGGCGGAGGCCCTGGCAGTGTCGGAGTCAATTCCGACTCTGAATTGCCCATCGCCCTCAACATAGTTGGCACGCTGCCCTGACAGCCTCTCTCACCTTCCCGTGACCATCCGCCCCCGACACGCTCACGATACTGTGCCCATGCTCGTGTATACGCTCTTGTCTCGTCGATCGCGTTGTCCGTCGCCCGTCAGTCGGCCACCTCCTCATTCTCACGTCGCAGCGTCGGTGCCAGCAGCCTGGGGGTGGGTCAAGGTTTTACTGTCAGAGTCGGGCATGACTAGTGAGTCTCAACAACGTTTCCAAGGCTGTGGGGCATTCACAGTCGCCCCCAGACTCGCCTCTCTGCGGACTGTCCATTTACTAGACATTCTTCCAGTAGTTTGTGACGTTCTTCCAACCCTCCGAATGCGAAGAAGCCAACCAACCTGGCAGAGCCTGCAAAATGTTACCACCGAGCTCGTCAGATGAAACCTACCTGACCGATATGTATGAAGTATGTAAGTTATCATGGTAGTCAAGTGTTCGAAGTTTGAACCGGACTTTTCCGAGTCCGACCTGAACCGAACGTTCAAACTTCAAGCTTCAAGCTTCAAGAACCGAATTCTGTCACGTCGGCCGTCGTTGCGTTCAATGCATTCACTGGCCCTGGAACGTGTGATTGGCGTTCTAAACGCGTTCTGACGCCAGCCACTGAGTAAGCCTAGGCTACACCGTTCACACCGACAAGGCTTACCTGGTAACAACATCGGTAGCGGTGCTCGTTTGTCAAGTCCTGCGAGCGAGCATAAAACAGACACAAAGCTTTTCATAGATCAAAATACAAAGAGTGGGTCTATATATATCGCGACAGGGAACAAGGAAGCACTAATATATGAAGATGATGGAAGCAAAAAGAATAACTAATTTATCGAGACCGAGCAAGTTCTACGGTATAACCGTGATCATACAGACCCAAGCTAGGAGTAAAATTATATTGGGTATTCTGCATACCTTCCACTGCTTGTGATCTCACAGATCCAAAATTGGGCGACGTGTCTAGCCAATGTCAGTACCCCTCATCGCTCCAGTATGGGTTTCTATCACCCGTAGCGCGTCCAAGAATGGTGTTGACAGCATAATATACGTCATGCCAGCGATCCGAGTATGCAATTCTTGCGTAGTCCGGGTATAGCGTACAGCCGCAAGCTTCCCAAGCATGAAAATCAAACATGCGGTATGGGCGCACGATGCCAGCAAGACAAGTGGAAATGGCCGGAATGGACTCTTCCTCGATGATGGAGTCAAGGATGTCGATGAAAAGTATTGTCTGCAAGTTAGATCTGGAGATAGCCAACGGATCCAACGCTTCGCTGGCAGTGGTATAGCCGCGCGTGTCGATGACAAGGGCAATGTGATTCAGCGACGGACATTTCAGCAAGAGTTGGAGTAGCCCGTCCGGCGTGATCCCACCAAACACCCTCTCCGGCCTGTTCCAACCTGATCCTTCGTTGATGGAAAGGAAATTGAGCTGTGGCCAAGCTGAAGCGAGCTCCAGCAGTGCGTCATCAGCAAGGGCAACATGACCCGCGACTCGCAACTCCAGATGACGGATGTTGCTGAATAGCATGGCGAGCCGCAAGTCGTTGGGGGTAAGAACGGGTTTCGTGGCCCAGCGATTGACAGTGTGATAGGTGGTAAACCCTTGATCCAATTGCAAGCGAACAAGGGAGCAGTTGATACAAGCTTTCTGCAGAATCGTCAAGAATGGACTGACGCTCTCGGAAGGATTTCCGACGGCATCTACATCAAGTTGCTTGATAACTGGCAGTGTCATTTGGGAAAGTAACCTCGAAATTGATTCCAAGTATCCAGAGTCGCGTGAGAATCCCAACCGTTGCAAGCTCGAGAAGATGAGAGGCGAACTGAGATTAGCGATGATGTCATTCACCAATTCTTCGCTCAGCGTGAAGCTGAGCTCGGTCAACGCAGGCAAGAAGGAGAGATATGTCAGGTCATCCGCGTCCAAGTTAAATCCAGGACAATCCAAGACTCGAAGGTCTTTCCAAGGCCATGTAAAGACGTCCAGGGTATCACTACTAGTAGCACTGGATTTGAACATGTTCATTGGTTGTTGGTGTACGGTAATCTTCTTGAGGTTGGGGTATAGTTCCGAAATTGGCTCGAGATAGTCCCGACCCAGGCACGGTCCGGCCGTTGTGTCAACAGTGATGTCGATGAAAGTCAGAGATGGGGTATGCTGGTGGGGTGGAGAACACGCGATTCCTTCGGAGAATCTGCAAGTCAAGAAACGGAGGTTGGGAAAGAGTGTGTCATGGACGATATTTTCGTCGACGGTTTGCGGAAGAACAGATTCCCAGTCAAATCCCAGGTCGAAATACATTATGGTCCGGATGCGGCGCGTGTAACTTCGGAGGATGTCCCATTCGTCCTGACTGAGCGCTCTGGAGAATTTGTGTGTCTTGGTGTACTGAAGAAAGGATGAAGTGAAAGGTGATCACTCTCTAACGTCGCGATAAGTTGATGATGGAAGGAATCGACTCACGTGTGATGTTTGACGGCATGCATCCGGAAGACACCGTGCTATGGGGGACATGTCTCTCAATACCGACCAAAGGACGTCCAGGGCCGGTCCTTCGAACGCACGACACGTCCTGGCTAAGACCGCCATGTCAGGATTATGCTCGGATATTGGCCAAGGTCCACGGTACGAAGGCGGACGGAAGACATGACAGAAGATGTTCAACAAGATCTCTGGGATTTGGAGCGCACGATGCATTGTTGCGACTCACGACACCAAGTGTGATTCGATGGCCTGGGAAGGTGATAATCAGATGGGTGCTAAGAAAGATGTAGAAGCGCGCACAAGTAGTGAGGGGACTCCGAGTCGGCGTGAAGGTCCAGGGTATGATGTCGTAACAATGTCGTAAGGTCTCGTTAAAAGACTTCTAAGGCACCTGTCAGGTACATTGCTGTCTCAATCATGCATTGATATTGTAGTTTCACTGCCACTCACCGGCCACGAAGTGACTGTGGCTGCGCTCGTTTCGGTAAGTGGTCGTGCATGCCACTGCATCATGGAAGATAGATCTATATGCTGGCAAATTTGCGATCAACTACATATATCTGCGAAATTCTGAAAGTTGGGTTGTTTCAAACTTGTTTGTATTCGCCCCCGCATCCGTGACATGCTCCACCGGCGAAACCCATCCACGTTGCAACAAGCACCTACTTAGCAGCGTGTGCTCAATACCCACCACCACCTCCACATCCTCCATTCCCACCCCCACATCCGCCTCCGCCTCCACATCCGCCCCCACCACCAGATCCTCCGCCCCCGCTGAAATTTGAACCACCTCCACCACAGCTGAATCCACCAGTGACAGGTGCAACATACAACGGGATTGGAGACAAAAATGGCGTAAATTGATTGGAAGGCTTGGATGAGAGGTATCCGGACGCCCCGCCCTCTTTGGCGGCCTCGGGCGCCTTTGGCAGTCGTCGATATTCGATCTCCTTCCGCCGATGTTGCCGTGTGTGGCTGGACACG
This sequence comes from Leccinum boreale, assembly GCA_038092235.1. Classification (NCBI taxonomy): domain Eukaryota; kingdom Fungi; phylum Basidiomycota; class Agaricomycetes; order Boletales; family Boletaceae; genus Leccinum; species Leccinum boreale. The sequence goes on along the minus strand of JBBPPX010000293.1, from coordinate 8,986 downwards.
CAGCTCCGGTGCATTGGAAACACAGCGTTATGGTCGCTCAGGTGCGTACCAGGGACTGCTTCGTCTGGCGGGTGGAGTGTCACGCTTGTATTCGTATCCGCAGACTTGCCTCCTCCAAAAGCGCGGCGGAGGCGCTGGCCAAAGGTCATCCCTGGGTGTGGGCACCCACAGTGAGTGTACGGTACTTTGTATTGACTCTGCAGTGTTTGTGTATGCGAGTGTGGTTTCTTGGACATTGTCGAGGGGTATGACGTACCATCCATGCACGTGAAGTGACGTCGAATGACGTTGCAAGATGATCTTCTTCAACTTTGTCGTCGCTGGGAAGCTCCTGTGAGCTCAGTGTTCGAGAACGACGGGCTCGTACTCACTGATCGACATAGCAACCCACCAAAGCCTTGCAATGACTTTGATATATAGCTCCCATGAGTTGGTGTGTATGCCACGCAAGGTCAATGTCGAGAGTCGGGACGAAGAACGACCCGGGTGAACGAGCAATAAGGTTCAGAAAACTAATTACATGATAAGTGTGGATGCACGAATTGGCGGGAGTGGATGCATACGCATGGTATCTGGTCACGCAATGCTCGAGGATGATTACACCGTCGCCGTCCGAAGAAAATCCAGGCTGAGTCCAACCAAGCTCGACCATCTTGCATACAAATGAGCCTTGACGCAGGACCTGATCGTTCGTTAAGATCGCGGAAACGAGAAATAAAAAGGTATATTACGGACAGCACCGACAAGTTCTGTTGAGAACGACCTGTCATCGGAATAGGCATGAAGGATCCGGTTCGCTCTGATGAATTACATATTCACGAGATGTTAGCAGGATTAATGAGACGACATGCATTTTGGGTTGAAACATAATCTTCAGCATTCTGGAGGGCTTGGCAGGATCATACCCCAACTTCTTCATGATCTTGCGTACTTGGTCCGCGTTGCGTGAAGCTGAACTTGACTGACTGGAATGAACCTTCATGAAAGATCTCACTTTGTCTTTGATCATTGATGCGCTGCCGGTATCCTGGATCTCTTCTCGGGAATGAAGTGTCCCGCTATGAAACACAAAGGCACAGTTTAACATCAGCCATGCAATGACCATGGTTCAGAGGAAGACGACTTACGCAAGGAAAGCCGCTGGTCCTTCACTGTCGTGTCTTGCGAGATCTTTTGCGAATTTGTACAGGCCGAGCAATTTCTTTGTGATGTTCTCATGGCAAGAAGAACAGGTAGCCCCGAATTTACTCTGTGCATACCCCTTTCCATCCGGCGCGAGGAATGCTGAGGCAAAGACTCAGCAATTCATTGCATAACGATATAGATCTGATAGTGATACTCACGAACATCTGTCCAGGTTTCGCAACGAGGACACTGAAGCATTACACTTGTTATTGCCCTCGCAGCATCAAACGGGTCATATGGTGCCATCGTTCGGTTACTCCATGATTGCACGCGATTGGGGTGTGGCGCATCGGTTAGTAGAAGCTCGGGAGACTCCTGCAAAGTGCTCGATCAGGAATGATCATTACTCAAAGTGTCCAGAAACCACTTGCGAGATGAACAGCCAGATAGTCTGTATACCTCGGCAAACCCGAGAGTGTCGACACACGCATAGTGTCTTCTGCATACCAGCTAACACAAGGGGTAAGCGGACATGTCTCGGATGCGGTTTCTTTCACATACATTGGATTGAGAAGATATGTATGCCATACCATCACGACATCGATGGGAGGCAGCGTATCATTGACAGTGCCTATCCGCGCATCACAAACGCAACTTCTACACCACCGCTCAAACCTCCGCAGAACCTGAATCGTCTGTCTCGTGGAGTGAAGTGTGTTTATGGCTTACCTTTCGACCGCAAGACTCACGAACCACCCCCAACGCGTTCCCGTATCCATGGTACGTACATCCGGTGGAAAACGAGACAAGTCTCCTGATTCCACATCACGTCTTAGCGCATCAAAAGCGTGTAGGAGCGCGAGATGCCCTCCGAGGTGCTGAGCGCGTACAAGTGGATTCGTTCGAAGTCGGCCGATCGTGTAGGATGTCGGAGGTGAGAATTGACCCTGTAGTGTACTGTGTTGCAACGGATCCAGGACGCTTGACATGGTGTGTACGAAACAAGGGATGCGGCTGTTTCTACTATCGCGAGACCAGAGCAAATATAAGTACCCCGCCCACTTGCCCTGGATACTCGATCGGGACGAATGCTGTTTGACATGCGGTGCACGAGGGAAGCCACCGTTCCTGAACAATATTGGCAGCCCTGTTCTATAAATTGAGACCACTGTTTTGCATGTCTGATACGGCTCGGAACGCGTAGACTTGTATAGGCCAAAATAAATCGACGAGAAGGTAAAACGACTTCGATGTCACGCAGGGCCCATTGGGCCATATCGCACAAAGTTCCACATTTGTCACCCAATATTTCAAGAGTCGTTCTGATCGGGGTCTGAATAGCTTCTGATGAGAGAGTTACTGATCAGGAGATTGCTGGAACTTGCCATGGGAGTTGATGGCGGCGTTTCGTAACAACGCTCGGGGAAAGCCATATGTAGTTCCCGACTCCCACGAATAGTGAGCCAAACGGTCAGGCACCCTTGAGGCACCCTACCAAACGGTTTGCAGCTATTTTCATCACGTGATACCCCCTTATCGAATTGATGCAGTTCTTTTCTTCTTTTTTTGGGCCTGTTTCTGTCACGTACGTCACCGACCAACCCTGATTGAGCAGGTCGAGATTGGGCTCGAGTCCTCTTTCTCAAGGCACTGTCGTCGTCTTTTTGTCTCTCCCTCACTTTTTTGTTTCTCTCCCCAGCTGTAACTGTGAAATGTGAGTAACTCTTTGTATATCTGGAAATGATTGATGGTGTGAACCATTTCAGGTTTATCAGCAAGCGAGCATGTCGCCGCGCGCGCGTGCTTGATGAGATGAGACTCAGACTTGGTGCATGCGCGCCGCTACGATGGTTCTAATTCCGACGAGGAACGTGGGACGCTTGAAGCAGGGGAAGTTGGAACAGTACAAGTGACTTCACCAGTGGAATCACCTCTGAACCCAGGCCTAGGTTCGTGAGCACCTGGCAAGGTGAAGGACCACGACGTTCCTCGCGCACTGAGTCATTTCCCTCTGAACTCGGGTCACTATCCACATGGCTAATATGGACCTGTATTCTTGTCTTTCTTCATAGTCACGGGGGACACTCCACTCACGAGAAACTTCTAGGCAGGACTCCCCGTTGCGCATCAAAGCTCAAGAACCGATTGTCTCCCATAAAAGCCTACTTTAACTTGTCTTCTACTTCACTCAAGTAACACGGCCCGAGTACGCGAGATAATTATGAAGAGTTTGAATTATGGTCATGCCGAGTTTTCCAGGATGTTGAAGACCACATCTTTACCTAGAATGGACGCATTAGTCGTTCGACACTGTCGTAAATATCTCATTTATCAAAGCGAACCTAATCCTCCACGCCCATTCAGATGACAAGACGATCAGACAAGGTCCGCAAATCCGACCTGTTTATTGCCGTAATCGAACACCGTGTAGACACTCTTTAGGAAAACGGCACCGAGGCTCCAGGAACCTGGTGATTCAGACGAAGCTTCAGTACTTGCTCGGGTCAACTGGGGCAACTGAAATGCACCCCGGACATTATGGATATTGGAAGCTCACCGTCAGGGCTCAAACCAACGATGCCGCTGAAACAGTCAGGCGAATTAGTGCGAAGGGTTCCCAGGTTGAGGATCGAGGCAGGGATGTCGAACGTCCTACCACCGCCAAAGTCGAAGCTTATCGTCGGGAAATCGTCACACGGGACTGTAGGATGTAGGATGGAACCGGAACGTCAAATTAGAATTGGACGAGAACCCACAGCTGTAATACCCACGGCCGACCCTCTTGCCACCGAGGGTCGAGTGCAGCTTGGCCACTTTCGACGGATCACCAACAATCAAGTTGGAACCGGTGTCGATGATGGCGGGTATATTTTCAAAGATCATCTGGTGATTACCTATAATTGCCCTTATATTCATTTCCCAGTATGCCTGGTTGGACAGCATAAGCTCACGTCCGCGTCCACTCAGCACTTAAGCTCACTCACCGTTTCGATCACGGGTGTATAGATGATTGTACCTCCATACAGGTTGCCGTTCTTTCCGCCAAGGTACAACTCGCCTCCAACTGAGGTGACCTTGACTGAGAATACTGGTTCGGTTACCTTTCCTTCGTCTATGAGGGTTTTAAAAAAGGGGCTGGCATGATTTGACGATATTGACTGGAAAGCCATGCCCAAAGTACCATCTGGAGGGAAACCCATCCTAGTAGAGTATGTTGTTGCGACACCGATAGTCTGAACATCCGCCTACTCGATGGTCAGATGTGTATGCATTGGAAAATGAATTAATGACGAGAGCATACACTGAGGCCAGCAACGGTAACGTTATCAGTGTATTGTTGGCCTGTGACAGTGACTCCATCTTCAAACTCGATGTCGAATGTCGCACCCTTGGCTCTAGCCGTGCTCGATGAAGCGGGGTTCCAGGGGGTATGTTCTGAGCAACCAGAGCAAGTGTGCCCTGGGATGAAGAGATCACTAGTACATGGGGCTGAGCAAATATGTTGCGAGGGATTGATGGAATGCACCCACCTGGAACCAGTATCAATATCAACTGCAATGGAGGTCAGGTCGACGTATATCAGGAATACATATAGAAACATACCAGTAAAATATTTGGGAGGAGTGCCAACTGCAACAGTACCGTACAAGACGAGATTGTTGTGATTTGTCAAGGCGGCGGCACCACTGACAGTGCGCTTCCTCGAGTTTAGAAGCCCCGTCCCTTTCACCGCAAGCGGGTGGGCCACCCCCGTATTTCTTTCATAATTGTCGAGGCCGCGCAGTATTTTACTATGAAAATACTTCTTGAATGAAGGGTGATGTAAGTTGAGCCTTGAACGTACGCATTGACTGATTCAACATGGGAGTGGAGTGCGTTGAAATCCACGCTGTTGTCAGGCTTCAACCACGAAGACCGTTGGGTGAGTGGTATCACTATCCCGTTGGTTTTCCGGTCAAGCTCAATGATTGGAAAAGTCGAGGCAGCCGTTGCAAGGATGATTGTAGAAATTGCGAGGCGCATTTGAAACCGGGAGCATCGACAAGACTACTGGGCATCGACGAATTCACCTTTATTTCACCAGTGCCAGTGCATGGCAACGATCTTTTTGCATCGTAAGAACTGACTGTATGATATATATCATACTAGTAGTACTGATGCGGCTGATAGCCGAGATGAGACGCTGGTCGTTACGTGTGACTCCTCTAGATCAATTAATATACCTTCGAAACACCTTGCATGATATCTTTCAAAGCTTGGGGTAAGTACTAGCCTAATACTAGCTCGCCACGATCAGACAAGGTCCGCAAATCCGACCTGTTTATTGCCGAAATCGAATACCGTGTAGATGCCCCTTAGGAAAACGGCACCTAGGACCCAATCTCCTGGTGATTCGAACGAAGGTGTTCAGTGATCGAATCAGCATGATGGAGCACCTGAAAACGACCCCCAGAGACTAAGGACATTGGAAGCTCACCGTTCCTGCCCAGACCAACGATGCCACTGAAGCAGTCGCGCGAACCGGTCCGAACCGGTCCGAGGTTGAGGATCGAGGTAGGGATCCGGACCACCACATCACCAAAGTAGAAGCTTATCTTCGGGAAATTGTCACACGGGACTGTAGGATGTACGATGGAACCGAGACATCGAATTGGAATTGAACGGGAACTCACAGCTGTAATACCCACGGCCGACGCTCTTGCCACCGAGGGTCGAGTGCAGGTTGGCCACTTTCGACGGATCACCAATGATCACGTTGGAACCGGTGTCGATGATGGCGGGTATATCTCTCAATATCGTCTGGTGATCACCTCGAATTTTCTGTATGTTCACCTGCCAGTGTCTCTGCCTCAACATCAGCTCACGTCCGCGTCCACTCGACATTTCAACTCACCACTATGGTCACGGGCGTATAGGTGATTTCACCTTCATACAGGCGGTCGTTCTTTCCGCCAAGGTACAACTCACCTCCATCAGAGGTGAGCTTGACTGAAAATACTGGTTCGGTTACCTTTCCTTCATTTACGAGTGTTTCGAAAAGGGGGCTGGCAGGATACAATGACATTGACTGGAAAGCCAACCCCAACATACCATCTGGAGGAAAACCGATATTAGTAGAGTATTTTGTTGCGGCACCGACGGTCTGAACGTCCGCCTACTCGATGGTCAGACGTGTATACGTTCTGAAATGACGGAGAACATACACTGAGGCCAGCAATGGTGACGTTATCAGTGTATTGTTGGCCTGAGACGGTGGCTCCATCATTAAATTCGATGTGGAATGTCAAACCCTTGGCTTCAGTTGTGCGCGATGAAGCGGGGTCCCAGGGGGTATGTCCTGAGCAACCGGAGCAGGTGGGCCCTGGAAGGAAGAGATCACTAATACATGAGACTGAGCAAATAAGTTTCGGGGGATGGATGGAATGCACCCACCTGGAGCCAGTGTCTATTTCAACTTCAATGGAGGTCAGCTCGACATATATCAGGAATACAACAAAAGTTACCAGTAAACGATTTGGGAGGAGTACCGATTGAAATAGTGCCATACCAGAGGAAACTTCCATGATTTGACAAGGCGGCTGCGGCACCAGCAGCGCGCTTCTTCGAGTTTAGAAGCTTCGTCCCTTTCACCGCAAGCGGGTGGGCCATCCCCGTATTCCTCTCATAAATGTTTAGGCCGCGCAGTATTTTGCTATAAAAATGCTTCTTGAACGAATGGTGATGTAAGTTGAGCCTTGAACGTACGCATTGACTGATTCAACATGGGAGTGGAGTGCGTTGAAATCCACGCTGTTGTCAGGCTTCAACCACGAAGACCGTTTGGTGAGTGGTATCACTGTCCCGTTGGTTTTCCGGTCAAGCTCAATGATTGGAAAAGTCAAGGCAGCCGTTGCAAGGATGATTGTAAAGATTGCGAGGCGCATCCGGGACAGACAAGTTTGAAGATTACTGGGATCAACAAATTCACCTTTAATTCGCCCGTGCATGGCAACGATCTGGTTGCATCGTGGGTACGGACTGACTGTATGAGATATATTTTACTGATGCGGCTGATGGCAGATGCCATAGATGACGGGCAGATCCTATCAAAACACCTCGGAAACACCCCGCGTTTATCTTTCAAAGCTTACAAATAGCTCGCGACTATCGCACAGGATCTGCAAATCCGACCTGTTGATTGCCGAAATCGAACACCGTGTACACACTCTTTATGAAAACGGAACCGAGGTTCCAGAGTCCTGGTGATTCAGACAAAGATTGAGTGCTCGGGTCAGCATGATGGAGCAACTGAAAACGACCCCAGGAAATTAAGAACATTGGAAGCTCACCGTCTCTGCTCAGACCAACGATGCCGCTGATACAGTCGGGCGAACCAGTCCGAACGGGTCTCAGGTTGAGGATCGAGGCAGGGATGTCGAACGTCCTACCACCGCCAAAGTCGAAGCTTATCGTCGGGAAACTATTACACGGGACTGTAGAACGTACGATGGAAGCGAAACATCGAATTAGAATTGAACGGAAACTCACAGCTGTAATACCCACGGCCGACGCTCTTGCCACCGAGGGTCGAGTGCAACTTGGCCACTTCCGACTGATCACCAATGATCACGTTGCAGCCGGTGTCGATGATGGTTGGTATATCTCTCAATATCGTTTGGTGATCACCTCGAATTTTCTGTATGTTCACCTGCAAGTATCCCTGGAGGCTCTCAACAGCATAAGATCACCTCCGCATCCACTCGACGTTTCAACTCACCACTACCGTCACCGGTGTATAGATGATTTCACCTTTATACAGGTCGCCGTTCTTTCCGCCAAGGTACAACTCGCCTCCATCAGAGGTGAGATTGATTGAAAATACTCGTTCAGTTACCTTTCCTTCATCTACGAGTGTTTCGAAAAAGGGGCTGGCAGGATACATCGATATTGACCGGAAAGCCAACCCCAGCATACCATCTGGAGGGCAATCCATATGAGTAGAGTATGTTGTTGCGGCACCGATGGTCTGAACGTCCGCCTACTCGATGGTAAGACGTGTATACGTTCGGAAATGACGCAGAACATACACTGAGGCCAGAAATGGTGACGTTATCGTTGTATTGTTGGCCTGAGACGGTGGCTCCGTCACCAAATCTGATGTCGAATGTCGAACCCTTGGCTTCAGCTGTGCACGATGAAGCGGGGTCCCAGGGGGTATGTCCTGAGCAACCGGAGCAGGTGGGCCCTGGAATGAAGAGATCACTAATACATGAGACTGAGCAAATAAGTTTCGGGGGATGGATGGAATGCACCCACCTGGAGCCAGTCGGATTTGCAGACCTTGTCTGATCATCGCGAGCTATCAGTAGTAAGCTTTGAAAATATCATGCAAGGTCACAATGTTTCGAAGGTCTTACGATATTCATTGATCTATAAGAGCCACCTGTCACGATCTGCCTATCATCGCGGCTATCAGCTATCAGTATGATCTACATTATACAGTCAGTCGATGAAACCAGATCGTTGCCATGCACTGTTGGAATAAAGGTGAATTCGTCGATGCCCAGTAGTCTTGTCGATGCCCCCGGTTTCAAATGCGCCTCGCAATTTCTACAATCATCCTTGCAACGGCTGCCTCGACTTTTCCAATCTTCGAGCTTGACCGGAAAACCAACGGGATAGTGATACCACTCACCCAACGGTCTTCGTGGTTGAAGCCTGACAGCAGCGTGGATCTCGACGCACTCCACTCCCATGTCGAATCAGTCGATGCGTACGTTCAAGGCTCAACTTACATCACCATTCGTTCAAGAAGCATTTTTATAGCAAAATACTGCGCGGCCTAAACATTTATGAGAGGAATACGGGGATGGCCCACCCG
>JBBPPX010000292.1:0-32159 GCA_038092235.1 Leccinum boreale | reverse complement strand
TTTAGCACGCATGGAACCCCCACGACCCCGCACTCGGCGCACAAGCTGCAAGATCCCCCGCCGAACTCGCCAGTCCCAATGCCCGCCGCGCACGCGCTTCGTCGCGCTGTGCACAGACCGGCTCTGCCGGCAGGCTATGATAGTCAGACGCAGACGCGTTATGTCAGGATGCTCCTCGCGCTGGACGAAATTTCGCCCCTCTTCAACATTCTTGCGTCGTTTTTTACGTGGGTCTTGCTCGCCGGATTCGTGCTCTTCCCTGGCACCTTTGCGTCGTGGAAGGATTTGCCAACGGGATCCCCTGAAGGGGCAATTTTGAGCGTAATCAACCACGTGTCATTGTGAGCCCATCTTCAAACAATATCCCGGTCATTGATGTTAGCTTGGATAAAGGTTTGTCATTGCATTTATTTGCACCGGCATTGGGGTAGGCGGGATGTGTTGGTTGTGGTGGAGATGGCAAGAAAACTATGTTTGGCTTACTAATCGTATCTTCGTGTAAGTGACACACCGTCAAGATCCAGGTTTCTCCTAACGCCCACAAGCCCTGGATTCCTCAATTCCGTTGCTGGGGTAATCTCGACCTTGTCGAGTATCTATGGCTCACAGGGAGGTAGTTTTGGCAGCACTGAGAAATCGACGATCATCGTTACCGGGGCACTGACTGTGATATGTGGGATATTGGTGCTAGTGTACGAATTTTGGTTGTTACGGAATCTCAGGTTGGAACACGACCAAGAAGTGGAGGCTGAAAAGGCGGGAGAGTATGGAGAGCGAGCCCCGTAATGAAAAAAATGGACGGCGCAGTTGAGGGGCGGTAAAAGGTGCTAATATCGGACGATTGTACGTTTTCACCGGTCTTCTACGAGCACGAGTGATCAAGCATGATGTGACGAACCTGTTCACTTATGAATTAATTATCCATATTGGCTACATTGCCGGGGGCGGAATAATAGCGTGAACGGAACCCGGGATATATCAAAATGTTGGTGGACAGCTTGAAGGCAATTGAGGGCAGTTCAATGCTCGGAACTGAGGAAACGACACGACTTTACCGCACGTTGAAGGTGCATAAGCTCCTCAAGGCAAAGAGGCGGTGTTGGGAATCGCACAGGGCCATGAAGTGTTCACGGAATGATAATTCCAAAAAGTGATATGTTCCCGGATTGCGGCGTCAGAGAACGAAATAGGAGGTGGATTGGGTGTCATTGTAACGAGTGCTCATTATGAAATGCTTAGCAGCTGGGCCACCTTGGATGCCACTTCCGAAGAAGAAAGATTGTCTAGCTCAATGTGCTTCTCGACACCACGCTCTGCGGAAATGCAGTTCAGTACAGCCATTGAGATGCGCACGGAATGACACGGAACGGACCAAAGCGAGCAAACACGCGCGCGGGGGTGCCGCTTGCCTCCCTGATCAAGATGGGTAAATCTGGGTTGTATTTCTTGATGACAGGGTACTCGGAGACAACAAATTGCCTTTTGACGATGGGTGGAGTTGAATTTTAGTCGGGGAGAGAGAGCCCTTGTCGACTTACCGCGTGCCCGCAGATGCCTGGGCTGTCTGGCAGCACAGGACACGAATCTCACGGAGCGCTGGTGAGAGTGCCTTTGCAAACGAGGACATGACGGAGATGAGTGAAGTTGAAAGAGTAATGGTCTGAAACGATTTTATTACATAAGCAATTCGTTACCTTGAAGGGATGGGAAATATACCCGCGTTTCCAGTTGACCTCAACGTCTCCAAGGCTGCCCGCTGCAGTACCCGACCTCGAAGTATCCTTGACATTGCCATGGACGACGACGAGCAGAAACAACAGCAGGATGACTGGCTCAGCAGTCGAAAGAATAGACTCCCTTCTTTCACCGAGGTCCTCTCAAGGCGCACAAGACCCCCAGTCGACTTGTTCATGTTCTAGTCAGTCTTCCTTCTCCTTTGACTTTAAATGGCCGTTGACGTCCTGTTACACCTAGTCTTTTTCTCCAACGCGAGGGTGCAGAAGATATATTAGATTTTTGGCTTGACGTTCAGCAGCACGAGAACCTATGCAGGGCCTACTTCAAGGACGTCCGCAAATCTGGACGAACCATCAAAGACGACTGGCCTCAATATTGGGAGTATGCGCGTCGCCGCGGCTCAATTTATGGGGCAGTTGTTGGCGCTCAGCTGAACAATCCGAAACGAAGTACTACCAGTACTGCCGAACTTTTGAACGACCAAGAAAAACAGACCTTGTCCACCGCAGGCGATGAGCGACGTGCCGGTGGTAGTTCCACAAGCCCACGTCCACCCCCAGGAATGGATTTGAAGGAGCGAATCGCGTCCGCATCACCCCCAGCTGCCGAACATGATCCACCTCGCTCAACAACCCCATTCTCACTCTCAGGACGCACATCCGCTCTATTCAACTTACGACGGGCTTCACGTGCCCCCACGATCATTCCTCGTTCTGCTGCTCTTTCGCGTATGGACCTCGTTGCATCTGCGGAACGCATCTATCTCCGATATCTCTCCCCTGCAGGCACCGTTGGGGCTCCCGAAAACCATGAAATCTATCTTCCGCCCGCGCTACGGATACACACTTTTCCGCTTAGCAGCACACAGGAACCCAAGTCGCAGAGTGAGTTGAATATGTTGGCACACATTCCCGATATGTTCCACGCACAAAAGGAGTACTGTTTCCGCGCTATGGAACAAGATGCATTCCCGCGCTTCCTAAGAGCAAAGGCCTTCGGTAATTTGACTCCCCTATCCGCTCTTGTACGCCTCGTGTCGGGATTGCTCATACTCTGGGTCGGGCTGGCTACCGCATTTTCCCTCGTCTTTCTCGATGTACAACCAAAATCCAAGCGATTTTTCGTGAGTACCTTCTTGAGAACACCGTTGCAGTCATTCACCATATTTCCTTCACAGCTTTTTCTCCCTTTCACGTTCGCCTTTCTCTTCCTCATTTCACACCAATACGAGCTCGATCCCATCCTCGTGTTCTTGAGTCAATCAGAATCTACCCCTTTCCGCACTCTTACGATCCGCGAACCTTACGTGAAGAAGCTGCTCCTGGGTCGCGCCATTTGGGTTACCACACTCGTCGCTGTTTGCGTGACCGCGTTGACGCTGATATTCTGGGCTGTTCCCGGCCACCGACTATGATTCTAGAGTTGCTCTGTTTTCGCGATGCAACTGGGCGAGCAGAAGTGATGCGGACGAGTGTATGTGGAGGAAACGTGAGGCGAGGACTGCGCGTGGATTTGACCCTGACCTAACCTTTCCTCCACCGGATAATCTCAAACACGCTACCTTTTCTTTCACCCTCTCTTTTTCTTATTTTCTTATCTAGTTATTCCACTATCCCCCTTTTCCACACCTTATACTTTATCCTAATTTTTTCGCTTTCATGTGCACCCATGCCTCGTTTTGCACTGTTGGTTTGTTTGGGGTCTTACAGTTTCTTGTTACCTGACGCACATTCACAATACCCATCATCTTGCCGCGCAACAATAGGCACCACCCAAGCTATATTGATATGCTCTCCCGCTCGTTTTTCGAACGGTTCCGTCGACCTGATTCCGTTCACTTGCCGCCTGCAAGACCGTCCTCCTCTTACATTTGTTATGACCTGTCATTGACATTGACATACTTCTCGATTCTTGTCTTTCTACTGTGTTGCAGAGGTTTCTACGTGCGATACTTCACAAATTCAATGTATTTCCATCGCGTTAGGCGTGGTAATGCAACCGGATCTCAAGGCTTCTCGCCGACAGAGTACTTCCATGTGCTTCGATGGCCTTTACCTTTAGTGGCTCGAAGCTGTCGCAGCAGGGCATCCTCGGAGAACCTAGTTGTCCGTGGTGCTTACATGGGGTTCCTCCAATGAATCGGGCAGTTTGAAGCTCTAGAAGGGTCCGTCTGGAGTGATCATTGAAGTCTGGTGATTCGAATATGACATCAGTGAAACACTTAGAAGCCCACCACAACGATCATGTATGTAGGATCGTGGTCAGGTGACAAACACCAGCTGAGACGCACGCACGTGGCTGATCAAGCTCATGATCAAGTATGCATTCAAACAAGACGATATTGATTCACCGAAGACAAGGCCATCATCACATGTGCGCCCCGACGACAATCAAAAGTCCGGAGGTAGTAGTAGTAGTCAACTAATAAACGAAGTTTCGGCCATAGAATCAGATGCTACGATCGCGTGCCAGCGCCACGGGCATTGGGCACCCGTCCCTTTCCACAAGAAAGATAAGAAAAGGAAAAGAATACAGCAGACAAGATAGTCATTGCAGATACCAGTGCAACTGATAAAATAACGGAATTTTCCAAATTCCCAGTACCAAAAAGGAGGTATAATGATGGATGCGTTGCAAGCAAAGCTCCAAAACGAATGCGCACGTTCGAGCGCAGCGGCATTAGGTGTTGATCGCCAAACTGTATTGCGTGCTAGAAAGAGCCAGAAAAGCGTTTCAGTTCGAGACGAACAAGCGACAGAACGAAACGACACGTACGTCTGGAAAAGGCCAGATCCGGATGTCGCCTCTGTGCCAGCCTCAGCGGTTATGAGATATTGCGAACTGCTGAGATGACCAGCGCTGATCAAGTGCTATGGTAACCCAGGGATCAGAAGCAGGATCGACGGTGAGGAGGAGAAAGACTTACAGTGAAGAATTTGTACATGTCCCCACTAAAGGAGTTTATGTTACCGGAGGCGGTAACGAACGAGTAAACCTCGTTGAAACCGTTGTTGCCCGAGTACAGATTCCTGCGAGGCAGTAAATGCTCAGCTTTGCAAGGGGAACGCATCTCAGAAGGTGGCTTACCACTTGTGACCAGCAATGGAAAGATTTTCCTCGATGGGAACAGCAGTGCCACTTGCACCATAATTGTAAGAGATAGGCCCCGCGTTGAAGTTGCCAGTCCAGACCATGATCTCGACTGCGTTGGACCCGCCAGCACTGTAGGAAGTAAAGAAATCATAGGCAGCGTTAGCCACGATTGACTGAGTGTTCGTATAACTCCATTTCCAGATCGACTGTGACCTCGAGGTCAGTGAAAAGATTTGAAGGACGACGAAGGAGAAACGCACAGGCATGCTTTTGATTGCACTCAGTTGCGTGTTGATCCCAGCTTCGAGTTGCGCGTTGGAGTAGCTCTTGACACCGGAGCCGCCAGACCAGTTCCATTTTGTGTACCACTCCAGGCTGTTCCCACTGGCTGAAAGAAGCTGAGTGCACTGGGATCCAGAGTGTGCATTATCTGATCCCCATAAGTTGGTGTTTAAGATGTACGAGCCAGACTGGACGGTAGCAAATCTGTTGCAGCCTGCGTTGTTCGAACGTTCAAGGATAGGGTGGGCATAAATGAGTGGAAGGAGCAGAAGGAGTGTAACCTGAGACCAGAACATCGTGAGCGAAAAGTACACGATGGAACGCATAGATAGACGTTGCTTAAAGTAGTTCGGCAGAAGGACCAGGGGTGGACCTTTTTTTGTAAGACTGTAATGCTGCCGTAGAGAATTCTGGTTATGGCCATGTGAACCTCCTCGAGCTCGCAGCTGACACAGTTGCCTAGGCACCATATTGTCATGCTGATCCCGATTGGCGCTGATTTACAGTACTCTACACGAAACATGTATCAGAATGAGTGATTCAAATCCGCGCTAGAATGGCGACACACCTCGAGAGCAATTGGCAGCCAAAGGAATAGAATTGTGGCTCATTGCAACTGTATTAAATGGCGATGTGAAGAAGCTAGGGTAGTGGTGCAGTGGAATCCTGGAGTAGCGGAGCCCCAAGACGGTCCATATGTAATATGCACTGCTGGAGTGACTGCAGATATGCGAAGGCCCTGGCGACCACACATGGTAATCGGAATCCATACTTCGTTGAACGAATCTTCTGATAGGACATGCTGATAAGCATATTCCGCTTAACGACACACGGCTTCCCCGCAGTTCAAAGATTTCAACCGCAGCAAGTCTACCGGTTAGGGACCTACTGGAAGCAATGGTAAGTACTAAGTAAACGTTAACGAAACTAACGAACATTATGGACATGTGGCCTTGACGCTGGCTTATTAGTCCCCTCGATTACTTGCCATGAGGATCGAGTAGCGTTTCTATACTTATGACAGGATGGAGTGCCATGACATCCATGTCCGTGGCTAACAGTCAGTTGCCGGCGTAGCTACCAGGAACTGGAAGGCATTGAATCGCCCTGTTTAAGTATTGGCTTGTGGGAACCGAACTGAAACGTTGGTGATCGGATGACAGGAGGCGAGGCCCGACGCGATGAGTTGTCCTCGAGACGTCCTCGAATTTCAAACTACCGGCCTCCATTGCGTTCCGCTGTAAGGTAAGAGTAGAGTCGTTTCGTTCGGTATAGCGCGGAGTCGCAAACGTTCTCTATTCGCGCTCGCTGTCCGGAATGATTCCGAAGACCACCCCTTGGTAGAAAACCTCAGGCTCGAACTCGTCCAAGTCCTTCAAACTTTAGGCTTGGGCCTCAAGCTTTCCTGAGAGTACTCTTCAAGCCTCGTACGCACCGCCCGTCTTTGAGTGGTCACACAATTCGCCATGTTTGGCCCGGGATTGAAAAAAAAAACCCCCGCCGACTCCAAAGACCGCGTATGCCAGAGATTTTTTACATTCAAATTTCGATTTATTCTGCTGGATGATCTTTCTTTCCAGGGAGTCTGAATCACTTGGCTAATGGCAACACCTAGTACGTTTCTCTTAGCTTGTAGAAAGTTGGAAGGGGAACAGGTTACAGAAATGAACATGTACCGCTGGCGGCGACTAAATTACGTCAGCTCTGCGTGTTCTGCATTTCAGAATTTCAACTTTCGGTCGAACTTGTTAACAACTGGTGAGTTCTCATTCGAGCTCAATGATTCTCCAAGCAATCGCTAACACCACACCTACTATAGTAACGTCTCACTTTGACCTCTCGTTCTCAACTTGAGCTATCGGACCTCCTCGTACCAACACTAGCTTCCTGACTGTGTACACCGAGGAGGAAAATTGCATATGAACCTCATGGAAAATATGGCCATGGCCCGCGCGGATGACGAGATGGATGTTCCAGCTACGGTGCCGCACCTTCCTTGCCGTGATATCAAGAAAAATTCTGGCATTCTCATATTTCGCCTTCCAAACGAGATACTTACAGGCATATTTATTCAAAACGCTCGCGACTCCTATGCCTCCTACACCGACGAGGCATATTACCCTTACCCTTCGCTTGTGCCTAGTTGGGTCACTATTTCGCATGTCTGTCGCTTCTGGCGGAATCTGGCTCTCGATTGCCCGGCTCTTTGGAACCACATCCCCATGATATCCCACAGATGGACACAAGAGCTATTAGCTAGGTCGGGCAAATCCCCGTTCAAGATCTGCCTCAAGTGGCGTGACTTTGGGCATAGTCCATCCCGCGTATTTCACATTGCTGAGCAGGCGATGAACCATTCAGAACGCATTCAGGAGTTCCACCTTGACCTTGACCTTGATGTCATGGAGAAAGAAGGCTTCATGTACGACCCCCATCGTTTTGACCACTTTCCCAAATTAGTTTTCTCGCGTCCTTCGTTGCTGGAGCATTTGAAAATATCGATATCCGACCCCGATTCCCAGATACCAGAGGGGGCGCTTCCGATTCTTTTCGAGGGGGACGTTCCCGCCCTCCGTACGCTGAGGTTGGACGGCTGTCCGTTGCCTTGGTATTCACTTGGACTGAATTGCTTGACAACCCTCCATGTGTCCTGTGTTCCTCCCCACCTTCATTTGGATATGGTGCAATTTCTTGCCGTGCTGCGTCGAATGCCACATCTCGTACATCTCTGTCTCCAAGACGCCCTTCGTAGCGCCCATCACTTTCTATCAAGCGGAGAAGTCGATGCCACCCCGGAGACCAATATATTGTGTCTCTCTGAACTTTGGATCAAGGCACCACTCTCGACGGTTATCGGCTTATTGTCTTGCGTAAACGTACCAACGAGAACAAGAGTCAGGCTGCAATGTGAACCTGAAGAGAACCACATCCATACTTCAATGTATTATCCTCAGCTGTCAACTCTTCTCGCGCAAAGAATTATTACATTCGATGACTCGGATCTCACATGTCGCTCGCTGGTCATCGATAGCAGCGAAAACTCGTTGATGCTCATGTTCAGTGCATCCGAACGTGAACGATGTGAGGTTCTCCCAAAGAGTTCTACGACATGGGTTCATAACATTCCCCTTTGTGTCGAATTGTACAAGAATACCACACCCGGCAGTCAAGACGATCATCACATCTTGGGAGACATCTGTGCTTCCATCCCCTTGAGAGATGTTCGAAGTGTTCATTTCCTCTCACCTCTAGACTTGCTGGAGCTTTGGAGAAAGGTGTCGAGATGGCTTCCGAATCTACAACACATCAAACTGAGTAACTTTGCCTCCTTGCCTGAAATCACTTCTTTGCTCTGTCTCGCTTCTCCCCATGACCCGGAAACCCAGAGTTGGGGTGCTCATGGAGGCCAAAACGGGATATTTTTGCCGAAATTGGAGGAAATAGAGTTGTGCAGCCTCTACGAGATAGAGTGGGAGTACAAAGCGAATTTGAGTCTCCCCGCACAATTTCAATCTCTCTGTGACGCCGTTTCGACTCGCAGAGAGGCCCGGTGCAGACTCACCGTGAGAGCATGTCGTATCGACACTGCCAGAGGTATGGTATTTCTGGACGTGTCTGGGCGCTGGGAAAATGATCAGTTCAAGGTCACCTCAAAGTGCAGGTAAGTGAGTATAGCATTCGACATTATTTCGTACTGACATTTAATATGTAAGAGTGCCTA
Organism: Leccinum boreale; assembly: GCA_038092235.1. NCBI lineage: Eukaryota > Fungi > Basidiomycota > Agaricomycetes > Boletales > Boletaceae > Leccinum > Leccinum boreale. Next base: position 23,326 of record JBBPPX010000292.1, on the reverse strand, counting down.
ATAAAGATGCCCGTTCAGTTCTTGATCATCCTCATTATCGTCAGATAGAGTTGGCGTAAATGCTCTCATTGCGGTATCAAGATCGTCTCGGATCTGAGGAAGTCAGTGACAAAAGGTAGTCCTCGTGATTATATCCTCGCATAGCAGAGTCACTGACGTCTACAGCATCCCGCATCGTCGCGCCTGTGTCTCTATTGCCGTTGTAATTACCACCGGGACCTGAAGGCCTGACGGCCACCATATCGTTCCTTCTGGATTATCTTGTATATTCTGCGAAGCTCTCCCATTTCTTCGATTCTCCCCATACCACTAGCCTTGATCACCGTCTCTTATTTTGGTGGCGAATAAGCAGCTCTCCGTGTTGATCTGGGCAGCGGATAATGAATGTGCTACTAACTTTCAATGTGTATATACAATAGAACCCCTCATAACTTGTACCCATTCGGAGCCAATACATACTAAAAATATCTTTGAACGGACAGTTTGTAGAATGACCTCTCAGCTACTAATTAAGTTTCCAATGCAACATGATGGTTCGGTGGCTACTGCTTGAAAAATAGGTCAGGGTTCTAGTACTGTAAACGACCATATCGAGCAGCCGAGCCTTCGCACGTTCTCTCTCCTCGGGTCCCCATCCACTGTAGCAGCAGTGCCTCAGGTGAGCCGGATCCATAAAAAAGACGTTGCTGTCATCTCCGATGCTGAGATCCATCATCAGAAAGTTATTTTAAACTTAAAACGATGCCTGGAACGACTTTACCGCCTTTCCCGAACAACGTCCGTACCCACCCGCTGCTGGTCATCGACTTTGATCTTCTCAAAGCCGGCGACGCCTCTGAGATTGACCGTCTCTGGGAGGCCGCGACATCCATCGGGCTCTGGTAGTAAGTAGCAAAACTACCCGAGACGGTGCGTGACGAGATGTCTTGATCACCATTCTCTTAGCCTCAAGAACCATGGCGTCGATAAGGAAGCCGACAGCATGTTCGACGTTGGCGCCGAGATCATGGCCCTCCCCCTTGAAGAGAAGATGAAGTTCGAGCGAACCGACGAAGGGCCGTGGTTTGGGTTTGTATCCTATCGTCATCCATGTGGCCTTGATCTCCGGTGACCGACCGACCGGCTCGTTTCAGATACAGGAAACCTGGCATGAACGCGGTGGATGCTACCGGGTGGGTCCCATCGTGTCTGCATTCTCGCACCGGCGTTGTTCGCCTGACGCAGGGATTGTTTGCGAGTTAGTAATCTGGACTCTGCAGAGTCCTTCAATGTCTCCAAGGACGATGTGCTCGCATTTCCGGAGGTCGTGCACGTAACGCACCCAGCTCCGTCGACGGCTGCGATGCCGACTGTCTTGCGCCCCTTCGTCCGCAAGTCGCTAGAAGTCAACAACACAATGATTCGCATCTTCAACGACAGGCTGGGTTTACCCGAGGGCACGCTCGAGCGACTGCACTCGGATGAGGAACTCAGCTTCAGCGCAGTTCACATGATCAGGATTCAACCGATGCCCGAACAGGCGGTCTCAGACAAGCCGACGCTGGGCGCACACACTGACTTTGGTTCCATCGTGAGTCAAAATTGCCTTTGATCATCGGATACGTGATATTCATTGTCGGAATCTCGTCAGACCTTTTTGCACAACAGGCTTGGTGGGTTGCAAGTCATGCCTCCTGGCCAGACAGAATGGTCCTATGTCAAGGTATGCTTGTTTGGAAGCACAAGTTTCAGGGAGATACTCACATACAACGATAAACACATACAGCCTCTTCCCGGCTACGCGATCTGCAACATCGGCGACGCCCTCGCGATCTTCAGTGGAGGTATCCTTCAGTCCAACATGCATCGCGTGGTGCGGGCACCCGGTGATCAAGGCGAGCACGAACGTTGGTCTCTCGGGTTCTTCACTCGTCCGGGCAACTCGAGGGTGCTTCGCGCATTCACAGAAGACAGTTCTTTGATCGCGGAAGCTGTACAAAAAAGTCCTGATCACAACTTTAATAAAGGCCAGACCGCGGGCGAGTGGTACACGAGGCGCGTCACGTACCTAAAAATCAAGAATAGGAAGGTCAGTACATCGAGAAAGTACAGTGTCGTGGCCGTCCTGACGTGGTTGGTGGACATCAGGGACCTGAGACATGGGTGGCCAGCAGGGGTACGGAGCACACACCCACAGCAGCGTGATTGATGTGGACTGAAACTTGAAATTATGACGTGCACGTAACCTTGTCTTCATCCTGTATCTCTTGTAACTCTAAATGATTTTCAATGGATGCAAACCCAGCATGAAGGAACAAGCATGCGTCACCGAGCCAAAGTACAACAGCGCATGCTTTGATTCTCAACCCCGACGTGCCCTTCCGAACCGTACCCCAATGAAATTCAACTACGTGACCCGAAGAGATTGGCTCGTACATGTTTGTCCAGAAAATGCATGAATTATCTGTACGCTGCTGTAACATTTTCCCTGCATTACTATAAAGCTTGAAATGTTCCTCAAACCGAGGTGGATATATTTCCGAGAACAAACAGGGTCCATGTCATGTAGTAAACTCCAGTGCGCTTGCGAGCATTTCCGCACAACAACCGATGGGTTTCCGGCTGCTACAGTTCATTCCCCTTCGTTCTGATTTTTCTGAGATGCTTTCACTGTCAATGGCAAAGGGTCCGTGGCATTATCCTAAAACATTATCCTAAAGCATTATCCAGTCTACAATATCCTTTCAGGCCAGCAAACCAACAACACTTACCTGCTCCCATTCCTTGCGCCCCAACTCGCCTGTCCTGAGTTCACGGCCATGCTCAGCAACCTCCGGTTTCCCCATAATCTTGCCCTTGATTTCCTCCATTGCGCCTTCAATCTTGGCTCCAAGGCTCTTGAATGAGCGTCCTGTCAGCATCGGACTGCAAGAAAGAGCTGCACACGATCCATGAGCTTACCGGACCTGTTGGATAGTTGGGACCGATGCTAGCAGCTCCCGCGTGTCGCTGTGGAGGCTGGGCTGGGTCGGGTTCTGTCATTTTGGGCTTGGTATTTACGGTATCGATGGTGGAAAAATGGACTTTGGTCATGGGCGACAGGACCAGTGAACGACCCGGTTATATCGTGTACTATAGTGGCATGACGCAATGATATCCACTCGTATGACGTAGGTGCAGCACACTAACAGGTCTGCAATTGGATACCAGTCGACGCCGAGTGATCAGACCAGTCTGGACCGTATTATGATGACGTGACTTCTCCGTCTGCGTGCCTGTCACGCGCATCCGCTTAGGAAAGAAAAACGGAAAGCAATTATGTGAAAATTGTATAGAGAGTGATTAAAGTTTGGTAATAAAAAGCAGATGCACCACTTCAGCGACTCCTCCGAAAAATACTACCCTTAACAGTCCTTCATGTGGCAAGAAACAAGAGTTCCTGCCTTCTCCACTTCCCGACAGTGGTGTTCATGCCTTAGTCCTTGAACATGACAAACCTCAATAGTAAGCTCATTGAGAACCATTTGAGGATGATTTGACCCAAGGACTCGGAACAGGGACATCGCGAGCAATCTTTGCATGTGGATCCGCGACACATCCGTCATTGGACGTCATGACGGTGAAGCCAGTCTTGCAAGTATGAACAATACACTTGCCGGCGTTGCAGGAAACTTCATCGACGTTGGGAAGTTTGTGGCAGTTGACTCCGCCAGTAGAGGTACTACCAAAAGGTGAAGCTTTGACGCAGCCCCCGCCTGTAAAAAGACACGCGATCAAAGACGCGTTCATTCGGGTTGAACAATCTGAACACGTACACGAGTACGAGTCAGACGTCACATCAGTGCACTTGTATGCCTGACTCCATGTTGCATCGGGTACGCCACACATCGTCAAGTCCGTGGCGCACTTTGGATTATGTTGCCGACGCGAAGGAGGCGGTGATGTCGTGCAGTCAGAGTGGAAGTGGCCACATTTACCGTTGCACTCCTTCAAGTGAGAAGGACATGTGCACGATGTGGGGTCGGACGGCGGCATGGCCAAGAAGCCATCGGTGCACACAAAGCCGCACTCGTCACCATCGGTGACTGAGGACCTTGCGTGCGGCGGGTAGAAGCACTGCATACCCACTGTCTTAATCTGTCAAGGGAGTGGGTAAGTATGCAGTGTGATGGTACGAGGACACATCGAACTTGCCATGCTGGTGACAACGGATTGAACCTTGTCCTCGCCAACAACCTTGGCAGCATCTTGTGTGACGCTGTAGTGATTGACGACGACGGGAACTTGCGAGACACAGAGACCCAGGTGCATGAGGCCAGCGTCATATGGTTTGCCTACAACAGGTTGAGACTGGGCATGTGAAGGAAGGAACTAACACACCACCAATCAAAACGTCCTGGAACACAAGATGCGTACGGAGGTTTGCGCAAGTATCTGTGTTCAGGCTACGTCTGTGCGGCGTACGAGCGGATGCAGTCAGTGCCAGAAGCAAAGGAGCGGCGAGGCCAAACGATCTCATCGTGCTGAAACAATTGCAAAGAGCGTGAAGGAGTGTAAAGAAAGATGAAAGTCGAACCACAGTTAGTGAATGAAACGAGCCTCTTCAAAAACGGCTTTTATACAAGCGAGCGCCAATGAGTCGGTTAGTACATACATACAATATTATATGACATTGCCCACGTTCTTGAGGTAATTTTCATAAATTGCAGGTGAGAACTAGGTGCTTTTCAGAGGTCGACAACACCAAGCCTGACTTGTACGTTTCTGACGTGTTCATACATATTCAAGACAGCTTGAAGAACTTGAATGGAGTGTCGGAGAATAGCACTGGCAGCGGCGCCACGATGCTCATTCTAACAGCGCAACAAACAATATTAACAAGCTACCATTACTCGCCAACCACCTACTCGAGATGATGGCAGTAAGCAGAAGAGACAGAAATCTTCGCTGTCTACTGTCGAAGACGGTGACCGACGACGAGACCGTGATGTCAAGTCGCGCGACCAATTACTTGAAGTGCTGCTTCGCTGCTACAAATGGAGGAGGGTTAGACTCCCGAACGACAAGTCGGATGACTTTGCCGCATGTAGCGTGAGGGTAGTCCTACACAATATACATGATGGACCGTCTAGACTCTAAACATGGTCAGGAATAATGTCCTTGCTGACTCACTCTTCTGTTCGATCAGGTATGTGTGGAGCTGAAGGTTCTGGATCTTCTCGCGGTATAGGGTACAGGAACACATAAGGTGATACAGGCCCGGGCCGCGGGCAATTGATGTTTGGGACAGGTTTGGGCAAGGTTTGGGGGGGAAATACCAGTCCCGGTCCGGCTTCCGATTTGTAGTGGCGTGGGTATATTGTGGCGTGGGTAGATTATTAACACTAGGAGTTCGTCACGGTCCTCGGAGTTGCATCCTCCCTGCGGTCCATCTTATCCTTCATTAGCGAATTTGACCCATTCATTGAGGTTCAGACGGTACGTGTGGGCCCAGAGGGCTGTGGTATCACATTTGGGTGCGTTGGGGTTGCTTTCGAAGCATGGCTGACAAGTTCTTCGGAACGGCCAGCCGATCATGTGATGAGACTTTGTCAGCGAGGCGCCCGCATTTTGACCCGGAATACCCCGGAGGCAGAGGTCACATATCCGAACAAGCCCGATCCAGACAGTGTTTATAAAAGGCAAGGGCTTCCTGGCACGCTCGTCCAAAGTCAGCGCTCACCTCGCCATGAAAGTAAACATCACCGACGAGCAATGGAAGTCTCTCGACTCCGCCATGTTCCGCGGCGCGCTCGAGGGGGCAGCCGTCAGCTCCGCCATCGCCATACCTGCACTCTACCTACTCCACCGGCGATCGGCCTGGTACCGCTCCCTGCCCTTTTCTATCCGAGTTGCTAGTGTCGTCATTGTGGTAGGCCCCATCCTCACCATCCAAGCAGAACGTCGTAGCTTGGAATACGACCGAACACAATGGTGCGTACTTTTCCTGCAGGTTGTCACGTGTGCCTGTCTGCCGGGCACACACCCGATCAGGGGTCGCTGATGAGAACGTTTAACTTGACAGGACAGATTCCGGAAAGCTAGAATTGGATCGCATGGCAGCGGAAGAAGAGGCCCGGTTCCGCTCTCTTTCCACCAAGGACCAGGCCCTAGACTGGGCTTCTCGGCATCAGTACTCCATCATTCTCGGTAGCTGGGCTCTTTCCATGGCCGCTGCTGGTGCCATCGTTGCAAGGGACAAGTCAGTGACATGTTGCACTTTATCGACTATGCTAGGGTTTACTTACTCTTTCCAATGATAGATATATGACTTTACCCCAGAAGGTGGTTCAGATTGTCGTGTATGTTTTTCATTACATACTGACGGGTCATCTAGGCGGTGCAAGCTCGTATGTGGGCACAGGGCCTTACCATCGGGGTCCTCCTCGTCGCCGGAGCACTTACTCATAAAAATCGACAAGACGCTGCCGCCGATGGCATGCGACGAGTGAGTGTGTTGTGTTTATTGTTTCGCCTTACTCTGACAAAGTGTACGTAGTCTTCCGCTGATCACTCGTGGCAAACCTTCGTACGTGACTAGTTATACATCTCGTTACACAACACTGACGACCTCGCGATTCGTTTCAGCTCGAGGAGCAACAACGCGAACAAGACAGTAGAAAGGTTCAGACGTTGAACGCGGCTTAGAACCGCACGTGTACGATATGACCACAACCACTGTAAAGTACGCACCCCGCCTGCGTCCCGAATTGGAGGACCTCGCTAAATGTGCCCGATACCGTACAGTCTCAACCGCCCTCACTACGATGCATCTCGTGCAACTTTCTATTTATACCTAGCTTGGAATTCTCTATATACTATCGCAACCAGCAAGCACCTCATACATGCTCTTGTTTACCATTTCTCGAACTTGCCAACGTCGAACGCGCTCGCCTCGAACCTCTCTGATTCCCAAGATCTTTTTCGTATCATTGTCTGGCTAACTCCTTTCAGAAACACACACCATACACAGTACAGTAGAACATTCCGCTAGTTGCTAGAACACCAGCACGCTACCAAGAGTACTATGTAGGAATATGAATATGTTGTGATAATCTTCATTTAGACTTCGAAATGTTTGCATGATATAAAACACGACGAGTAACCCCACGATTCGATGAGCAGTCCCGATTAAAAAGTGCATAAAAATGTGACGACGCTCCGATACATGCCTGTCTACCGCTGACCCCGCCGATGAGCCTCGGATTCACGGACGACATCATCGTCTTCGCCCATGAGAGGATCCGAGAGTATGGGATACCCCGGTCCATTTCGTTCGACGTCCGCGTCGACGACGATCTCGTCCGAGTCGACCTCATCGTCCGAATCTGAGTCCTCATCTTCCGACTCGGGAAGACGGTTGAGTATGCTTCGACCCCACGTCACCCACCAGTCTTGCACGGCCTCGCGGGTGCTGAAGCCATATAGTTTGACAAAGGCCGAATAAGTGGTACAGAGGAAATCGTCGTCCATCTCTTCGCTCTGATGGCATACGCGTTGAGTGCGTAGCAGCCAATCGCGTCTTCGTTGACCTGGTCCGTGAGGGATGGTGATCACTTCCCGTTTTCGCCGTACGTATCTTTGAACGGCGGCACAACGTGGTTGTCGGAGCTCTTCGAACACGCCGAGAAGCATTGGCGTTTGATGTTTCGTTGCCGGAAGTGAGAATAGCGCGGAAAGTGTCATGGCATCTTCGATGCACGTGGTGGCATTGTGCGATCCGCACGGCTACACACAGGGGAAGCAATGTTGGGGCTTCGAAAATAAGTCAGAGATAACGCGCAACTCACGATTATTGGGTGTGCCGCCTCTCCAACAATAACAACCTTTCCGCTTTCATGTACCCAATTGTTAAATGGTTCGTAGTGCGTAAACTCGGCCTTGCTGAGCAGTTTGGCCTGCTTCAAGATTTTCTGGGCACTGAGAACATCGAGACGTATTAGCTCAAGGAACATCTAGTCTCAGTATCCAGGTGTTCACCGAGCTTCAAACAAATCCACCCTCAGTGACTCGAGGCTCATCGGAAACTCTTCTCGTACCTCCCGACTATCCATCTTGATGCTCACCACTAGCGAGTAATCGCGATTTGGTCCAGGTCCCTTTTCAAGTTTTTTTAACGTTTCGTGGCGGAAAAAGAAATGACGCTCACAGTGAGTATGCCGTGCATCGAACAGTCGTCTGCTAACCATGCCGTCCACTTCAAAATAAAAAAAGTCAATTAATGCGGTCCGCCTACACTGGCATGATGGACCTACGCTTCTCGCGTCTATCAACGCCCCTAGTTCCTTGTCCTGTCTTAATACGTCGGCAGGGGCGGCGAGACTGCACAAGACGTCTGTCAAGATCCTGACCACGAATCCTGGAGCACGCTCACCAAACGGTAAAGCGATTATCACAATCGGGCGGTGGGGCAGAAGGCCCTAGAACCACCGGACGTACGATGCTTTCCGTGCCGTCAGCACCCACAATGACGTCAGCCGTCATGTGCAGCCCGTTTTCACAGGTGACTGACGCTTCCCATGGATGTATGGAGACGACTTTTGTGTTGAAGTGAAGATCCACGCCCGATTCCTTTGCAAGGCGGTAGAATATTCCGAAAAGCACCCCGTACTAGGAACGAGAACGTCAGTACTTCCACGTTCGAGGCCGACCATCATCAACGAACCTGGACAGAGCGAAATTCGGCGGGTAGGCTGTCCGTCACTTTGCCACCAATGGCTATGAGTCCAAGTTCTTCCCCTGTTTTCCCTATCGTGAAATATATCTCGGATTCATCTTGGAAATCTCGAGAGGCGACCGCGTACCATCAAGAAAGGTCATCTGCTTGATCCGAAAGGACAACCTGCGCAATTCGTCACCGATGCCCCAGTCATTGAGAATCTGTGTCATTGTCGGGGTAGACCGAACGCCTTCGCGACACTGAATATTGAGGCGGGTGTCAGCTCAACATTTACAGTTGCCGAAACAAACGGAAGGGGAACCCATCTACCTTGGCCATCACATCCGCGCTGCCCTGTTCGAAAACCGTGACCCTATGGCCCGCTTTTCGTAGAGACCATGCGGTAGATAGACCTGCTAAACCACCCCCGACGACGATAAAATCGAGCAGGTCCTCCGTTCGCGGAGGCACGCCAGCGAGACCGATTTGCATGGGGCACATTCAAGTGAATGACTGTCTATGTCAGAAAACAGGAGTAAGCTTTAAGGATCGGAGACGGAAGCAATATCCACGTGCATGATATTTGCCAATTGCTTCAAACCTTAACTGACCGGCAAGCGGAGGGTGTCGTCGGAGCAGGGGTAAGTTCCAGTCGAGTGATGGGCTCCGATGCAATCGGGCAAGAGCTTCAGCAACCACGAAAATGTTGATTCGGGAACTTTTTTGCAAGTGAAGCAGTTTGTTTAGCATCGTTTAGAACTGGTATTGGCGATTCTGCACTAACCAAGTACTACCCGGGCCGTTTAAAGGACCCTTGATGAGTCGGACCACTGAGTCTGGGCTAGCCGAGCTGCTTGTTCTTTCCTCACTCGGTGATCCGCTCCTTTCGCTTCACCCCACCCTCGAGTCCCCTCGTAGCTTATCTCCCTCAGATATCCTCCCTCCAGTACGTCTTCCCAACACAGTCGTTACCGCTATACGTCCGTCTCATCTCCTCAAGCCCTACATTGAAGGTAGGGCCTACGTGCGGAAGACGGTAGTGGGTTTGCTGCAGTGCGATCGGATTGACAAAGAATTGGAGGGCGGAACAGAAATAATTTTTTACAGCAAACACCAGATTTGAGAGGTCGGGGCCTGAAAAGCGGCATCCTGCCGATCGGGTGGATGCTAGCACAGCATGGAACAAACAACAAACAACAATATCTTTAGAAACCAATCAGAAACCAGCTTGTGCAGCCGCCCTCTCCGCTAAGCTACCTCGGGCCTCCCATGCTGCCTTGGGTGCCTGTGATACAGTATCTTGTCCTCCGCTGGGAATACCCCATCCTCCGCCTCCAGGTGTCTCGATCAGCAGTCGATCGCCTTTGCCCATGAATATGGTCGCCTTGCCACCAATATTGATATGTCGCGGTCCCTGATCCTCGTCGGCAACTAGATCGCCATCCTGGTCGCGCCTTTGCTTCATCCAAGTGTTTCGACCCATCAGAGCAGGCTCTCCCCCATCCACACCATACGGTGATCGGGTGCGTCGCTGTAAAATGATCCTTCATGAAATTCACGCTTAGTGTGCAAGGATGGACACTTGCCTCGCTCAAGATTGACACCTGGAGCGGGTGGGTTACTTCAAATTCTCGAATGACACCATCTCCGCCATGCCACTTTCCATCCCCACCTGAACCGGGACGTAATCCAAATCGATGCAGAAGAACGGGGTATCGGCGCTCCAGAATCTCGACATCTCCGATACGCGTGTTTGTGATATGGGTATGTACCCCAGACGTACCGTTCCACCCAGGACCAGCACCTGAGCCTCCCGCGATGGTCTGATTATAAGATCAGCGCAAGACCAAATGGGGACAAGCATAACTCGCCTCGTAATATCCCCACCCCGCAACAGCTACCCCGTCGGTGTTCTTTCCTCCGGTGCCGAAAGTAAGGTTGCTACAGAATGAGCTACGATAAGGCAACCAAGTACAGTACTCACTTTGTACATCCTTGGCTGGCCGCACAGGCGTGGAAAGCCTTCAATACAACGTCAACGATTCGCTGAGAGGTGAGAACATTTCCTCCGCAGACCGCAGCGGTCCGAGAAGGTGATAGCAACGATTTCTCTGGAATTTTAACTGGCGTTCTTATCAGTAAGCTTCTGGATTTGATAAAAAGAATATGTGTACCTTCAAGTGGCATGAGGCAACCAGCATTGAGAGGGATATCAGTATCCAACATCGCCCGCATACAATAGATGACAGCTGAGTGTACAACGGAAATCGGAGCATTCAGATTTCCGCGAACTTCACAACCAGTGCCTTCAAAGTCGAGTACCGCAGATCGCGTTTGTTCGTTGATCTCGACCCTCAGTCGGATCTGACGAAACATCGTGAGCCCGCGGTTGACAAGTACAAGCAAGAGATAGTCACGGGTGTTCCATCGTCGAGATAATCCACGGCTGTCAACACGTTGGAACCTGCACGCTTCACAACCTCCACCAAGAGGTTTCTGACCGAGTTCTCGGCATTCGCGCGAATATGATACATGTACTCTTGTACAGTCTTCAAGCCGTATTCATTGACCACTGAGAAATATGTGAGCGACGAGATGCAATGACAAGCCTTTCTCTCACTTGCGCGGATTAGCTGCACGCCCTTGTAGTTGGCAGCGATTTGCTGGTAGCGGGGTCAGACTCTACGCGGCATCTGGGTGTACGACGAGTTCAATCACCGCTTTCAAGTCACTCTCCACGTCTCTGATGTTCCGGCAACCAGAGCTACCCGGGCGCTGCGCAGGTTTCTCGACCATGTATTCGTAAAGACCCTTTTGGTCGAAAATGCCGCCGTCTACGATCTTGAAACTAACGATCTCTGCGCCTTCCTCGAAGATGTTGACCGACGTAGGGGGCATCGAACCTGGGAGAATGCCACCAATGTCCGCGTGGTGCCCGCGGGAAGCGGTGAAGAAGATGATCTCGTTCGACTTCGTGTCAAAGACAGGGGTGATAATCGTGATGTCCGGAAGGTGACTGAACGGATTGAAGTCTGTGAGGACGCTGGTATGCTCGAACGAACGCAGAGTACTCACGATCCGCCTGCGTGAGGGGAGTTGGTCATCAGAACGTCTCCATCCTTGAGGGTCTTTCCGTGGAGTTTCATCTGATACTTGACGGCGCTAATCGAGACACGGCAGGATAAGAGCAGCGATGATGGGATCGTTAAAGTGAATGCACGTACAAGCTCATCGACCCCAGGTGGATAGGGATAAATGGAGCATTCGCGACGAGATCGCCATCGGGTGCGAAGAGCGCGCATGAGAAGTCGAGTCTCTCCTTGATGTTGGTGCTGATGGACGTCTGCTGGAGCGACCGTCCCATCGCTTCCGCGACGCTCATGAAACGATTGGCAAACAACGTTAGGAGAATGGGATCTGGTCCGCTCTGGCCCGCCATGTCTGAAAGCTGCAGTGGATGTAGCAGGTGATGATAATACCAATCTCTGGTACGTGCGACCTTTGGAGAAGAGCCTATCTCCGAGTCGGATTCGGATAAGTTATCTGGACCGCCGAAAATACACTACAAGGAATCCCGTGCCAAAGTAGCAAAACGACCAGACCAACGTTGTTGCGTTGTTGAAAGTGCCATTAGTATGGTATGTTTTGTAACTGAAGGTCTTAGGTGCGTCTCAAGATGGTGCCATTTTGTGCGTACTTGACAGTTGTCGTACCACGGCCCGGTGCCACCACGACGTCCCCATCTCCGTCTCCGTCCTAGAGCTATCCGTGAATTTCGAGCGCTCTGTAACACAGAGAAAAGGTGCATATACATTGTGGAAATGTGTATATACGAGGAGACAGGATATGACTGAGACAGGAAAGGAATGGGCGAAAGCCCGCCGGGCTTTCCGGTCCGAAACACTGGAGCCCTTGGGGCGAGCGAGCTGCGAGGGTGGGTGGGACACACCGAGCAGGCACTCTCGCGGAACCGAGGGTGGAGCAGAGTGCAACGGACAGAGGGAGAGGAGAGCTCTGGTTTCGTCGATGGATGGACGTGGCGAAGAGAAGGGAGAGGAAGGGTGGGTGCGAGAAAGAAAGCGCAGAGTAGCAGTAGGCTTGAGCTATGCTACGGTGTCGCGAGGTGGCGAGAGAGAAAAGACTCGCGCCACCTCGCTGACTCATGCGACTACATTCTACGAGAGTGGCGTGCCGCCACTCGCTTAGAAAGTTGTGTTGGTCCCATTATTACCCACGCTCGGCATCTCCCGTGGGGACACCTGTCACATGTCACGTGTCACAGCCTCCACTCGCCATCTTTTAAAAGAGAAGGAACAGCTACCCTTTGGTCTTCGAAGTCATGCATCGTGCAATGGACCACCACGCCTCCTTTCAGCCTGAGCGGAGCTTACTATTCAATCTTATGCTTAACGTTTATGAATTCGTCGTTGTCCGTTGTCAAGTTCGCGTGGTACGCACGATCAGCAAGTATGTCAGGATGAAGAGTTATGCCAAGGTCCTCTATCATAGGATAATCTCAATATCAAGGTCAACGTCTCGGTACCTTTCATTGCTGACGCGTATGCATGGCGACTCATTTCTTCCAACGGACCAGGAGTTGTGCATTTCATGAAGTCTGTCGACTCCAGGAAATGGAAATTGTACTAATCTGACGACGTGCATTCAAAATTCACCCCACCTATGAAGATACACGATTCTCGTGACATGTTCGCTATTAGAGGCCATTCCTGACCGCGTCGTGACACCAAGAGAAATATCATTTCTGCTAGCCTAACATACTAGTATCAAATGACCTCTCGCACCACCCTCTGTTCACCATTTGAACTGCGTTCGTGCTCGTCGACAAGCGCCTCTCGCTATTGTCACAGCGTGCAAAATTGGTCGTACAGACATATCGTACGTGTATTTGACTTCCTAGCCTGGGTGCAGTGTGGCTGAATGGAGGTTGCAGCACTGCCAACAGAAAGCACTATTATTATTGGGTGTCGTTTAATGCTGCCATGATCAGTGGTCGATATCGATCAATCCTTGATAGGGATTATGAGTTACCCTCATGATCATACATTGATCGCGGAGAAGACACCTCACTACGTCAAATATTTACATATCGCGCACCCGCACTCTCAGGCTGTGGAAGCGGTGAACCACTGGCCCGGACAATCAAGTTGGAATATTCACATTTATTTTTACGGGGTGTCTTATCATTCGCGCTTATCTATGCAATTACTCACCCATCTCGTTCAGCCTGCCACTCCACGAGTCCCTGTCCTTACGTGGCAATATTCATCATTCGGGGAACACGTTCGCTTTCATTGATAAATCTGTGATTCATCCACAACATAAATATTTTACATGGTGCATAGCCGCTCAGTGGTTCTGTCCGGGAAACAGAACCCATGGTACACCCGATAAAGTCGAATTGAAGGCTTCTTGTCATTGTCAAGAAGAAGGATACTTATTCGGGATTGATTAACTGGTAGACTTCCAGGCTGGTGTCTAGAACGCTCCTCAGCCATGAAATTCGGTACGACGATCGGAGAGCTGGCATATTCTTTGGCTCCGGAAGTGGTGTTTCCACCGAGCGGTCCCCTCTCCGCTCTTTACTGTACTTATCGTCACCCAGTGCTGTGGTCCACGACGGCATTTTCATGTGCCGTGACGATGTTGTCAATCATGATCATACGGCGGCCGCTAACTCCTCGGTTCGCATTCAGACTGGGCGCGCTGCGTGGTAGAATCTTCCTTAGAACACTCGAAACTGCGCTCTACAGTCTGCTTACATGTATGGTGGTATGTACTTACTTCTCAGGAACCGGCAACTGGCTAACCCACAAGCGGAAAAGCTTGACTTGTCCGGTCCGCCTTACGTACCTTCAAGTTCGTGGACTACCACATAGGACATGCCAGCGGCGCCGCGGGATGAATCACGTCAATAAATGGTAGCAAAACCTGATTCACTGTTCAACACAGATTTGGGCATCGGAAACGTGGATTCACTGAGTATTTTCCGACTGATAAGTGATGTTTCTCTCAGTGTGTACAATTTTTTGAGTGCGACCGATCTCAGTGAATGAGGCTGCGCGGATGAAAAAGGGAAATATGAATACGGGTTGCCTTCGGGCTAACTTGATATCGGGCCACAGTGGCATAAAATATCCCGGCTCACGCCAGTCACATCACCGCAACTCGTGTTTGGTCGTCGATCTGTCACTAACATACATCCTACTAGCTAACCTGCCCGTCCAGATGTTGAACTGGGTCAACCGAGCCCGAGACAGCGCCCCACCTCGACTGAAAAAGGATTGATTAGTTCGTACTGGTATAGTTGGCGACGTGTTAGGTCCTTCGATATTGACCTGCTGGGCTATGCCCCCGGCCCGGCGCATTCAGCTTTTCCGTGTCCATCTTGGAATGAGGTATGTCGAGAAGCGGTGCAACGTTACACCTCGCCTTTGCAGACTATTTAACTCGAGATCTTTTTATTGCTTGTAACAACAACAGCGTTCCTATTCCTGCAAGCCATCATTGCCGAACATGTCTCATAATCTCTCTCAGCACCCTCTGTTCACCACTCTGACCGAGTTCATGTCCGTAGACGAGCGCATCTCACTTACTTACCAGCGTACAAAATTGGTGATACAAACATACCGTACGTCCTCCGAGTCGCTACCTTTATTGCCCATGTTCACTCTGCCCTACAGAATTGTCTGCCTCTGACGTCCAGCACTGTTCCCCTAAATATTGGACCATGATGACCGATCCCGTCATGGCATTGGATGGTGCCATGTTTACGATACTGCTCGTTCACTTTGGGTTGGCCATCGGAACCCTCTCTCGCCATCTTAGTCAGAGACCGGACTTCGAACCATTGATGAATCGTCTCCTGACATTCGACACTGTCGGTCTCTTCCTCATGACCGAGAGAGGCCATGGATTAGATGCATTTAACGTAGAGACTACCGCTACCAAAACGCCTGAAGGCATTGTTATCAACACGCCTAGAGAAGCATGGAAGTCAGTGCATGTTATTCTCCAGTTCTCCAGTTTCTGACCGAAGCGAATAGGTATATGCCCGCCACTACGCCATCCTTTGGAATTCCAAAAGAAGCCGTGGTGATGGCTCGGTCGATTGTGGATGGAGAGGACAGAGGACCTCGGTTCTTCATTGTACCAATTTGCAACGAACACGAGATGTGCAAGGGTGTCCAGTTCATTCGGTTGGGTTCTCGTGCTGGCACGACACCACTGGACTTTTCGCTCACCGGATTCGACCACGTTCTTGTCCCCGACACCGCAATGGTAACCTCAAACTTGGATGACTATTCCTTGCCCGAGTCTCCATTGAAGGCCTGGTGGAACGAGATCTGGCGCGTACCATATGGAACAATGACTGTCGTCGCTCCCTGTATATCTGTTTCCAAGATTACATCGTTCATCGGTGCAAAGTACTCAATGCGCCGTAGCCTTATGGGCAAGGAGAACAAGCCAATGCCCATCATATATTTCCGCACGCAGCAGTGGCCCATTTTGCGTGCGGTCGCTGTGAGCTTGGTGATGCAAAACTGGTACTCCATGACAGCCGGACAGATCACGAACAAGTCCCTCCATCCCAGTGTCCGCCATGGTTTGGCCGTTATAGTGAAGGCGACAGTTTGCCGGCACGCACAACGCTGCGTGACCGAGGTTGCTGAGCGATGTGGTGCACAGGGCACCTTTGAAAACAACCTCATGGTCCGGTTCGAGGTCAGTGAAATACATTCATTCGAGTCGATGCAGAAAGCTCATGCGATCGTGTTCTCCAGAACGACATGAAGGGCATTGTCATTGCCGAGGGAGACATCCTCACGCTATGCATTCGGTTGTTCTCCGAGCTATTACTACAGAGGTACAGCATCCCTCTCCCAGACACATCTGAATCCATCGTCGCCCGACATGCTACGTCGGTGTTGGAGGAGAACATCGCGCTGCTACAACAGCTTCCCGGCGGTCATCGCAGCGAAGCTTTCAGCACAATCCTTCCTCAGGCCGAATCTACCATCGAAGCCATCGGTCATGCTCTGGCTTACGCTGCCGCAGTCAAGCGGGATCTACCCAAGCCGATCGTCGATTTGTACGAATGCGCCGTGATTAGTTCTGACTCGGCGTGGTATTCTGAGGTGGGTGGCATGTCGCGCCACGAACAGCGGGTGCGCTTGGACGAGGCGATCACGCAGGCTATGCCACACCTTCAAGAATACCTGAACGATCTCGAAATAGAACCCTATGTCTCGGCGCCCATCGTTTCAGATGCGGCTTGGAAGCAGTACTATAGCAGTCTGCCTGTGTTCAAGGGGAGCTCAAATCCAGTTCCTGATCGGGTCCAGGACATGTAAGTTGCTTCCTATCGCTGCTGATCAACATTGACGGTTCTATGTATTCAGTCCGTATTCCTTTGTTTCCTATGCGCTGCGATCGGCGGCACGCAGTTTTGGGATTGAATGACACTGCACTGAAGGGAAGAGAAAGGCGCGATACCGGCAATCTAGGAAGGCAGTATTGTATTCAGTATCGTTCAATTCAAGGTTGTGTCCTTTTACCTATATTCATTGATAAGAATCTCGAGGGAATTACACGACATCGACGTGAACTTCTCAAGCAAGCACTTTGCGTAAGACGCCAACTATCCTCTCGACTTCCTCTACTGTATTGTAGTGTACCAACGAGATCCGTACCACACCATCAAGGAGATCGAGTGTAGGCGTCGCGTTCTTGATCAGACTGTATGCGTAAAAGTGGCCATAGCGGATTCCGATCTGTGCGACAGGGGCAGGTTAGGAACCGACGCTAATCGGGAGAACTCGACGTACATTTCCCTCCTTGTCAAATACGGCCACGACGTCCTTGCTCTTGATCGCACGTTGCCCAATGACCACGAACGAAATTGTTGGCACTCTCGTCAGATCAATCGCGCTCGTCCCGACGAGGCGAACACCTCTGTCGTATTGCTTTTTGTCTGTGAGGAAGGACAGCAAAGCTCTCACGAGGGTTTGCTCGTGTTCCGCAATCGCAGCAAAGGACACTTCCAGATTGTTTTCTGGGGTGAGCGATAGGAGATATGGAACCACCCCGCTGGCGCCATGGACGAGCTCATAACCAAGGCCGCCGACCTGGATCTTCTGCGTGCTGCTGTCAACCGCGAGGAAGTGATGGGAAATAGACTTGAGCGACGACTCGAGTGCAGCGGTGCGAACGTAAAACGCGGCGTTGTGCGCACCATACAACTGTTGTAAATTGCGTCAGTTTCATCTCGGGCATTTGCGTCAATAGGGTACCTTGTATACGGAAAAGACGCAATAGTCCACATCCCATTTCTGGACGTCAATTCGTCTATGCGGAGCGTAAGCCACACAGTCGACGCAGATCTCGACTTTGGGTGCCCCGACTTCCTTCGCTCGCTGCCTGACCGCCCTGACCGTGTCTTGGATTGGATAAATTGTGCCCAGAACGTTTGAGCAACCCGTGATGGCGACAATACGTGTCTTTGGCGAGACGAGGGAAACCAAATCCTCCGTTTTGTAGGTGAGAGAATAGGGATTTCCCTCTTCGACTGCGACAGTACGCCAATATTTCAAAACCGCACCGCGACGCTCAGCCAGTCTCTTCCATGGACCATTGTTTGCTGCAGGTCGATCGTCACCAATATGACTCATCAAAAAACAAGGAAGATTGTCACCCTCGTGTTCTCCCGTGATTATGATCTCGTCCCCAGGCTGAACGTCGCCGTCCAGTGCTCTCGCAATGTTTTCGAATACCATAGTAGCGCTGGGTCCGTAGCCGACTTCTTCGACAGAAGCGGCATTGAACAAAAGAGCTGCGGCGACGGATCCATCGCAGACACGTTTGGTGGTTTGCGCGCCAACCGAATAGTCTGCGCCGAGCTGTACGTTCGTGTTGCCCAGATAATCGACGATTCTGTCGATCACTTGCTGGGCTGTCTGTGAACCTCCTGCATTGTCGGCATAGATGTAGCCGCTGCGTAGGGAGGGGAAGGAGGCGCGAGCTTTGGCGACGTCGAGACTGGGCATGCTTCGTGGTTCTCTCTGGGAGGAACGATACGGTACGAGTCCCAAGACACAATGTATGATGTATCTGGGGTCATCTGACACGTATCTATCGAAATAGATCTGCCACGGGGTGTCCGAACTCTGTTATCAGTATGGATTGCAAGGAATCACATACATATTTAGCCTGGATGTCTCATGTGCACTTGTATAGGCCTAGCCCCATTATCCATGAGAAGGTATGTTGTTGTTCCCACGGGTTCAACTAAGTTACTTACCTTATGTCGCTGTCCAACGCGAGCTCCCTCGACGACCTCATCGCTTCACAAGATGCGTTGCTGCGCGAAGCCGCGCTCGCCTTGCCTCACGAGTTCTCTCGCTGCACGTTCAGTATGGGTCCCATCAGACAGGCCGTCTATCTCTGCCTAACGTGTGCCACTCCACGCGGAATATGTTCCTCATGCTCCATAGCTTGCCACACCGACCACGAACAAGTCGAGCTCTTCCCGAAACGCCACTTTCGCTGTGACTGCCCGACGGCCGCCATCCCGCACCCATGCACCCTGAATAGGAACATCGAGGACGAAAATAGCGCGAACCAATACGGACAAAATTTCCATAGCCTCTTCTGTCGGTGTGCAAGACCGTATGATCCCAAAAATGAGTCGGAGACGATGATTCAGTGCTTGGCGTGCGAGGTCGGGCTCCTCTTCACATTCCCGGAAGCCGTTTAACCCTTCTTACACAGGACTGGTTTCATGAATCGTGTCTCAACTTACGCGAAAAACCACTCCTGCGCGAGCCCTCTCCTGATTGTCATGTTCCAGACGAAACGGCTCTGCACGAGGATGACTGTTCGGACGCGTCCTCTGATTTACCCCCTCCCCTGATATCTGCCGATGACTACGAGTCTTTCGTGTGTGCCGCATGCGTGAGTAAAGCCCCGATCCTCCGTCGATATGCCGGAACCAAGGGCGCCATCATGGTAGTACGCGTCGGAGAAGGGGGACCTTGGACGAAACTCGATGGGGATCTTCCAGGACAGAATCAGGGCTGTTCAAATGAAACCCCACTGGACGTTGCAGACCCCAAAACCATCGCCATAAAACGATCGCGTTCGCGTTCCGTCCCTCAGGATGACGAGCGTGAACCAAAGAGAGCAAGAACATTTGCTTCTCCACCTTGTTTGGCGCCCGCGGTTAATCACGTCGCACAAGCCATCTTAGCTAAGGAGACATCCGGGTCCGAGAAGTTGACATATAGTGGCACTGGGGATATCTTTCTGACCGAAGGCTTCCGTCAACGTTGGTGTCGATGCGAAAGTGTCAGTGTCATAATTTCATCTCTATATTTCTTGAAATTCATATTGGTTTGCAGTGTCTACCGTCACTACAGGCATATCCATATTTGCTGGAAGAAGAAGAAACGTATGAACCACCAGAAGATCCTGACTCAGGCGCGACTATATTCCCATTCCGATGCTGAACACACGCTGACTTTGTATCAGGCCTCTCTTTCGAGGAGTTGGGTGCAAGAGCTTTGGAAAGGTTGCCTCGAGACCGTGCTCTCGATGGCATACACGCCTTCAACGACATGCGGTACGCCGTGTTACTTCAGACTTCTTTGCTTTCTCTGATGATGCGTTCGTCATCAGCGATCACTTATTGGAGTATCTGCGGCCCTTTGCACAACAAGGCAAGGTAGTGGAGGAGGCTGACGTGACACGGTTTTTCGAAGCGTTCAAAGAGAAAAGACAACCGGTTAATTAGCCACTCTTTCATGCTGGACGACCTGCATTCTCCGGTGTATGTCGTGGATGTTTGAATGATTTGGCTTTCTCTGATCAGGTGCGTTGAGTGTATACTATACAGTGGGGATTTCTGTTGGATTGTCGGATCTCGTGGACACATGCTAGTAGTGGCTCAGAATAAAACAGGGACCACCATGCGCTGTGCTCGAATCTATGGGGTTCCTTCAGATCGTGCGCACTCAACGTGTCAATGGTATAAGTGGCTCATTAGCACCTCAAGTTTGAACCACTGTCAATTTTCTTTTCGTACGACAGACGGAGAGGGTCTGTCGAGACCACCTGAATACCGTGTACGACACATAGCTGCTCAAGTTTATCATGAAAATGACAAGCGCATGATGTAAACCCGGTAGGAATACGGGTTACACTTTTGTGTCCCATGTTAAGCCCATACCCATACTTATGCTGACTGACACTGTCTCCACCATGACTAATTTCCATCAGTACCATACAACACATGCCTACCAGGAATTTGATGGCGTGAAGATGATTGCGCCCGGTATGATTCCCAACACTGGATCGAACACTGTAAGTACCCCCCTGGATCCGACCCAATTTACTTTCCCTTTCAGTTTTGAAGTATGCCGAGACTCTCACAACGGGGCTAGACAAATTTAGCACGGACCTGAACATAGTCCCAACGTGATTCCTAGGACTAAACAAAAAGTATGCTTAGAATGCTTATCCGCGTCTAGAACAACGTTCCGGTTCAGGTTCGACCTTGGTTTATTTAACCCCGTCGTGTCTCTGCAAAGCTAAGGAATTAATATTCTCTAGTCAGGCTATTCTTATAAATGCACCAGGGTGTAGCAAGCTCCCAAATTGAGATCCGAGTACAGGCTTATCGGTCAATGGTGCGTCTCGCTCAAACTTGGCGAAAGCTAAGCAAGGCATATATCAGCTTGCGTCATGGTTCCTCTATCTAGATCTGTGCTACTTAAGTGATGAATGGTCTAGCTTGAAAATTGACTACGAATATTCGCTTACCTGGATCGGAACAAATACTCACCTGTTTCTACAAGGAATGATATCAATAGGTTTATCCGAGCGCTGGAGGTGGCATTCCCACTGAGTCAAGGGATACCACTATTGAGTGGGTGCAGTGGCAGAGACTCTGTATGCTCGCTGACCATTTACCTTTACCTGATTTCGGCCGTATAACTTCGGCCGTCATTTTAGCGGTACAGCTAGATTTAATATATCTACATAACACGCGCACTGCCCACATTTGCCAACTGGGCACTCCGCAGTGAGGTTATGTAGCTGTCATACAAAATCCTGTGAATGTACAAACAACATTCGAATTCAGAATGTATACAACTTTCAAAACAGACAGTGACTAACCAGTTCATCTTCCCATGATACGCCCGCTGCAGGTATACTTGAGTCACGTTCGGTACCTAACAGAGTCCAGAGGTGGATTGGTACAATTTCAATTCGGATAAACGGCGATCAAGATAGCCATGATGAGGCTCGAAGAACCCGATCTAAATCAAGTTACAGATCACCCTCCATCACATATGGTTCTCCTGGGACTTATGTCTGATCGAGCCGCCTTCAAGTTGGCTCGCATTCACGAAACAAGCCGTGGGAATATATTTGTAATGAAATCAGCAGTCCGTTGTGATGCATCCCAGTTAGACCACACTCATACTCATCTCGGCTTAACCTCAAATGCCTCCCAAGTCACTAAGTCCGGAAGAGAAAGCAAGAGTCACCTCAGTTATCCCAACTTCGTCCCACAAGATATCCGCTGCGGTGCCCGCGCGTATCTACTTTGCACATCCGCAGCGCGACAAATGGTCGTATGGCGGACTGCAGGGGGCTCTGGCGCTCACATACAGCTTGTCACAAAGTGTGTTTGTACTACAGCTGGTCGACTTCGAGGGCACGGCCGGTGTAATATGGCGCCATGAGCTTTATGATCAATTCGAGTACCACAAGGACCGGCCTTTCTTCCACTCCTTCGCCGGTGATGTGAGTTGGCCGCTCATTGGGGAATTTCAGAAGCACTCAATCATGCACGCTTTCTAGGACTGTATGATTGGCCTGGTGTTCTCCGAAGAGAAGGACGCCACGTTGTTCTACAAGAAAGTCACGAATCGCAAGGCAGAGAAAGGTATGCGAGTGCTGCGTGCCACAAAGACCATTAAGCATGCTTATGTTCCTTGCCAGCACCAAAGGCTCCTCCGGAACCAAAGAAAGTGAAGAAGGGCGGAAAGATTGACAAGTCGATGATCTCAGCTCCTCAACAAGGGTCATTCAAACACATCGCACACGTCGGGTTCGACGAGGAGAAGGGCTTTACCAGTAACAATGTCGACGAGTCTTGGCTTTCACTAGTTCGAGGTCTCAAAGATCACGGGATAACTGCGGATGTCATAGAACAGAACAAGGATTTCATTCAGGACTTTGTCCGTCAAGCACAGCAGACCGCGGAGCCACCGGTGGTAACACCTAAGAAGAAACCACCGCCACCCCCCGTTCCCCGGCGAGTTGCCCAACCCCCTTCAAATGCAATTGCTCCAACCAGCGGAGACTCTCCGCCTGCGCCTCCCCCTCCTAGGCAACCAGTGCGGACCACCCCACGCGTGGTACCCCCTAACTCCATTTCTCGACCCCCTCCTCCACCTTCCCGACCAACGAATCCTCCACCTGTTCAGCCACCGCCACCGCCACCGCCACCCCCGACTGCTCGCCCGAGTCTATCAATCCCGACACCACCGCCCCCTCCCCCGCCTCAAAATGGTACTACTACTACTACTACTACTACTCCCCCTCCTGCACCACCTGCACCCC
>JBBPPX010000291.1:0-32318 GCA_038092235.1 Leccinum boreale | reverse complement strand
CGACAAGGATAACGGACTTGTAATTTTAAGGATCTATATACTGTATACAAAGTCTAAATCCTGTAGGATTTTTACTGCCTTTGAAACCCTAGTCAAACTTTTCGTCGGTGGCGCATCGATACCCCAATTCAGCAGCCTTTTCTTACGCCAATGTCCGCGGTGAGAATGCCAGTGTGTCATTCTCCTATTCATGACATGGTGATTGACCCACGATCGATTCGGCTCAGGTCTACTGCCGCCTTGGTCTAAGCCTATTTCACCAATAGTGCCACGAGCTCCTGAACACACGAAAGCTTACCCGGCCCGGAGCCAACACTACTGTACTATTTCACTCGATTCGTCTGTCACGCGTCACACAGGCCTCAAAATGACGAAAATTTCCAGTTTGTCACGCGTCACAGGCCCAACTGACGAAATATTTCAGCCAATGGAATTAATTAATTAATTAGTATAAGTATTGAAAGTGGTGCCAAGGTGAAAATTTCTTGCTGATCTCGACGGAAATGACGAAATTTTTTCGTCGCATAACGCGTCACATGGCCTGACGACGAACGAATTTTGCAGTAAACCTTGTCACGCGTCACACGGCCTGACGAACCGAGTGAAATAGTACAGTATTCCAAAAAGTTGTTTACTGTAAGTATGTAGCAGCAACAGTCACGGCGTCACGCCACAATCTACCCACCGGACCGGTCCCGGTTCGAACGGCATAAACCTGAAGACCCCTAAAGGGTCCAGCCTCAGGGTACGTAGGCCAAGTCAAGCTAGCCTGTGCCACTGTCACGGGGAATGATGGCTGCTGGTACTACATACTTACAAGCGGTTTAGCTTCCATTTCAACTTTACGTTGTTTGTTTGTTCTAAAGACGTGGGCATGTGGGTCATCGATCGATCGATCATCCCCTGCACCGCGCCCCGGCCGCAGTTCACTAGCGCTTAACGCTCAAAGCGCTCAACCCCAACCCACTCCGAGTCCCAGCCCTCATTCTTGCCCTCGCCCTCGTGAATCCACCCACTCCCTCACTCAACCCCCATCCCCTCCGGTTCGCCTACACACAAATTCGAACGCTGATGACGCGTTTGCGTTAGTAGCGCCGTATGTGAACGGTCGTGCCACCTGCATCTAAGAGTTGCCATTCGTGTGCCCCCGTCGATGCATGCGCACTAACATTGTTGTTGGAGCGTGCATGTCGACACCAGCCGTCCGTCAAGGCGTGCACCCCACGCCATCTCGCTCGTGCGGTCCTGCTCTACCATCGTCGCTTCTGCCATTTTCGCTTGTACGCCGACATTCGCGTTTGCGCCGCCTTGCTCGCATGACCCTTGCTCAACATCCAACCCAACCCACCCCTCGCCCGTTCGCGCACAAATGCGAAGGCGAACGCTGACTTTGTGTTCGCGTCTCCCTCACCCTTCGCCCCTCGTTCAATCTTCCACCCCATACATACAAACGCGAATGTCCGCGTTCGTACGCGAGCGATCGTGACTGCATCCAAGTCGCTCTTTTCACCCGCCCTCGCCCCCGTGACTATTACATTTGCATTTTCACAGAAGATTAGCTGACCATTCCAATCACTGTCTTCTCCTCGATCAAGGATGTCGCAACGCTCATGTAGGCTGCCTTCAATGGCTTGTGCTTCGTCCCTCACCTTTTGAAGCACTCAAATTTTCTGAATAACCTTAGACTTTCCTGCCCCTCTCAAGTTACGCGATCTCTCGACTATGTTTGACGCACAATGCCGCTGCTCATTCACCCAGTACTTGCGATCCATACGGAAAAGTATTATGAGCGGGAAACGCTCCCTCCCAATTACCATCCTACTGCACGTCGTAAGTGCGTTCTATGACCTATTCATAACTTCTTGCGAGGCAAATACTGCGGCAAACAGTCCTCTTGGACAAATATATTGTGTAGCAACTTCTACACAAAACGCTAAGGCGGTAGCGAAGGCTACTGGTCCGAGGAAATGCATTTACGCGAATATTGAATCTTAGATATCGGGTAATCTCTTGCTGCAATCCGCTGTCTGACTTACTTAGGGTACTTACGGTTTATGAACCGTGCACCCTGAGAACGAAAAGAATATTTAACAGCTGTTTCGAACATTAGGGTCTCCTCCGCTGTATCGAAGTCTTCTGATTCGAAGATGGTGCACCGCGGCCACCGTGCACTCTCGTTTCCTCCGAGAGCGCACAATAGTCGCCGCACGTCATTCCCTTGATCTCATCTCCCCTCGCCCGCTCTCCCATTCCCACGGGAAGCAAGAAGGTGAGGCCATGTGCTCTTAAAGCCGAAAATAACTTGATGGTAAAGTCTTCGGTCGTCTGACCGGTGGTGTGTGTTGGCGCAGCAGGAGGCGGGTGGGCCGATACCCGCGCAAATTGAAGGCTTAGTCAGCACCGCCAGCGCCAGGCTAGCTCCTTTCTGGCAACAACGCGCTGCAACGACGGGCACCAATCGCCCTAAAAGAAGGAACGACTGTCTTCCTGCTTAAGGGTATCTTTACGGGAGACTAACCAATCGCCATGTCTCAATCTGGAATCGCCATTGCGTGCGTTCATTGCTAACATTTTCACTCCCGCCCACACTGAATTTGCACTTCCGCGCTTGGTTGATTATGCCTTTGCCCTCGTCCATCAGCAAGCTGGCTGCGACCCGAACAACGTTCCTTCAGGCATCTTCACTAAAAATCGCCAGTCAAGGATACTATACTCTGCGCATGGTCACCCCTTTAGAACGAACAGACCATCCCGCCTCTCGGTCAATGTCCCAAATGACATCTCTGGTTTCGTGACGAAAAGCTGATGTGGTGCCCTGGCCGACCCAAAGAGGTTCCGAACCAGACTTCAAGCAGTGTTTCGAGAGCACCCATCGAAGCCTATCTTGTGTTCTTACTGCAACCAGGATCAAGCTACGTCAAACTGCTGCAATAAAAGATGTTGGTCGAGAGAAGGAAACGTTCAACATGCAAGAATTTGCCAATCATGCTCCCCTGCAGGTGGGGTCTCGTGCGCGTGCGAATGTGGTTGGATCTGCGGAAGAAGACCCGAGTTCGTCTGCGGGACCAGTGGACGAGCCAGAGGTGAAGCTCGTGGGCGTCTGTCGGACCGATTCCTGCTTGAACAAGTTTTGTAAGGAGCTGGAATGCGCAGGTTGCAACCAGACGTCTTGCAGTTCATGTCTGCGGGACGAGATGTGCGACTCTTGCCACCGCTCGAGCAATTTTTGTGAGCGGTGCACGATGGGGCGGCTTTAAATTAAATGTATGCGAAAGTTGCAATCAGTGGCAGTCGTTGTGTAGTTCATGCATGTCGTTCGCGTGGTGCTCCTGCGGGACGTGGCTCTCCGGGCCAGCGTAACCATTCATTCCGCCGGGATGCCGCCGAAAAATAGTTCATGTATGTATCTTTTCTCGCGATCAACTATCTGGTGCAGGTTGCGACTACTGGCAGACGTTGTGTAAGTAGTTCATGCATGCCGTCCGGGGGTTCACGGTGGAGGCAGTAACTTTGCTTCATTCCGCCGGGCCGCCGAAAAATATATGTATATATTTCATGCATCTTTTCTCGCGATCGACTATCTGATATCTTTTTTCTTCTTCTTCTTTTACGTGCAAACCGAGTCACTCCGTGACTCCGGGATCGTCCACACACAGTGGCCACACGCACATCTCTCTCTCTCTCTCTCTCTCTCTCTCTCTCTCTCTCTCTCTCTCTCTCAGTCATGATGCGCCCAACGGTTTCGACACGGCGCACTGACACGACTCACAGTCGGTCAAGTGCAGGTCTGCCATCGAGATCAAGTCCCATCGATCCCCATCGAAATCCATCGACGTCTCGGACGGCGAAGGTGGCGACCTACAGAGAAATGACCACTATACGCTCATACAAAATCATTCCATCCAGAATCGCAGGTCGTCAGTTCGACTCTGCTCGATCGTGAAATCGCAAGTGGTCAAGACGACTCTCGTTCAGTATGATACCTAAATACACACACACATCGCCAGCGACGACCATCAGAAAAAAAAAAGGCAAGTGAGAAATGTGAATAGCATAGGTGATTCCTCGGAACTAATATGATATAGGCTAGCAATCAAGAAGGGAAGAGTGCTCGGCGAACGCAGACAGGACGTTCGTGGACCAGAGTTCGGAACAAGTCAAGTCGGACAAGAAAGAAAGAAGAAGATAGAGTGTGGATCGTGCGTGGCCAATACTAGAGTGGCTTGAGTGTGGATGCTAACGAGGCCAATCTGATAGGGACACTCACGTCGCCTAGGCCGATGCGCTGAGCCCCAACGCGCGCGCTCCTGCACCGTCCCCACCTTCCCATCCCCGGAACCGCTCGCTCGTCGTGCTATATCCCACATCGTCCTCAAAGCCCGGCAGCTCGTCCTCGTCGTCCCACGCGCCAGCAGCACGCCGCGTGCGCGCCCACACGGTGATGAATAATACCCGCTTCAGTTTCGGGTTCAAGAAGAACCAGTGCGACGACCAGAGCAGCGCGCCGTCTCTGCGCTTCATGCGGACGTGGGGAAATTCGGAGCGCAGCGGAGAGCCGTCGTTGCTGCTGGCACTGCTGGAGTTGCGGAAGAATATGCGGGGCCGTCGGCTACTCGCGTCGGCGCTGCGGGAAGTGGCGGTGTGGTGTCGAGGGGAGGAAGAGGATGTGTCGACGTCGTATTCGTCAAACTCGAAGGTGGCTTCTTCGTCAATGTCGTCTGAAGAGTACTCGTCACCGACTGAGGCGACGTCGTCCTCGTCGTCGGAGTAGTCATTGGCGTGGGGATCGGAATCGATGTCGGGGGAGAAGGAGAAGACCTGACTATCGTTGAGCCCGATAACGTCGTCCAGTATGCGGTAGAGCGTCGGGTGAGTGCCCGACTGTATTTGGGGCGGGGCGTATGGGCTGGATAGAGATTGTGATAGGGGGAAGGATGAGGAAGAGGTGGGAACTGAGGAGGGGAAGAAGTTGGGCGAGGTCGGGGGATAGGCTGAATAGCTTCTGGGCGCCTTGACACCGCCTCTGTGGGGAGATAACAGGGTGGTGCTGAGCGAGTTGAGGACGGAGGCGCCGTTCTGTTCCTTGTGAAAGTGGGCAGGGCGGACGTCGGAGAACTCGTGGTCTGGAAAGGCGATGTTGAGAGTCGCTATGAGGAGGTAAAGGGTCTTGCGGGATGCGTGCTTGTCCATGGGGCCGAATGGGGTTTCTTCTGGCTCGCGGTCGAGCCAGGAAGGGAGAGGGGGCGAGTGGGACAGTTCGTCGTTGTAGGCGTGTTCGAGGGACTTGAAGAGTTTCTTGTCGCGCTTGATGTTCTTGCAGCTGTAGGCTTCTATTCTCGTGTGCACGGAGCACTCTGGGCCCTCGTGGGTGAGAGCCTGGGCGAGGCGGGTTAGCTCGGGGGATTCTATGTACTTCATCGCTACGAGGGAGTGGGGGACGACGGCGACGAGGTCGGTGTCGGAGTGAAAACTATAAGTAATGGTCCCGAGCGTGCATCGCATTTTCGAAAGGCCCATCACTCGCCGTCGGCGCACGTTTTCAACCAAGCAAATCGTTATCTACGCTATGGGACCACCGGACCGGACCGCTGCAGACGACGATGGGGACGTCAGACTGGCACGTGCGATCAGGGCGGCTTCGAGTCTCAAACGCATCACGAATCCGCCCAAAAGGTGACGAGAAACTTCACATTGGCGTGGGATCGGCGGTTGGTGTGGAGTTGATGCAGAAATAGTGTGCGGAGAAAACCCAGCTGGTTGGCAGCTGATCCAAGTAAGAAGTCATGCGTTTGGTTCGTGTGAATACATGCACTACAGGGCTTTCTCCATCGTAATCAACTTCTCAAGCGTTTCGAGGTAAGGACCACTCAATTGCTGGGCAGTTGCGGCTTGAAGGGGACGTCTGACGATGGGCTTCCCGTAGCCCCAATGTTTGGAGGACAAGGCCTTGAGTGCACCGATTCCGCCGACCTTCTTGGTTGCAAAGTCACCCTGACCCAACAATGCCTGCAACTCCATGGCCTCCTTGATGTTTCCATCCAGGTAGAGCTTGTAGAGTTTAGTGTGTAGCTTTGGGACGATGTTGGGAAGTGCTGCGATGGCACCTGCACTTCCAGACAAAAGGCCTTGGAGGAGGACCTCTGATACGCCTGCGAGGGTGGCAAACTCGGAAGAGGGTTTGACGGATGTGAGACGATGGAGTTTGCCGATACTACCACAAGAGAGCTTTGTGCCGACGATGTTTGGGTGATCGGACAGCTCGAGGATGATGTCTGATTCGAGGTTGAGACCGGCTGTGACGGTGGGGAAGTTGTACACGAGGTAGGGGACGGGTGAGTGACTGGCGACCTGGAGTGGTGTTTGAGATCAGCTTGGGACGAAGAGTAGTAGATGTACGTACGTCGTGATGGAACGCGAGGATGGCGTCCCTGGTCATCTGGGCAGGCCAGACGGATGGGGTCAGGACGAGGACGTAGCCCGCGCCGGCTTCGCTGGCGTCGACACAGAGCTTCTTGGATTCCCTGGCAGACTGGGCGCCGCATCCGGCGATGATGACGACATGCTGGAAGCCATTCTCGTCGAGAGTCTGGCGGGTGAGGGCAATGGCATGCTTGCGCTCGTCGTGCGAGAGGTGCTGTGCCTCGCCGTTGCTTCCTTGCACGACGATGCCGGTAACGCCGCCCTAGAGATCAATGAGCGATGATGATAAGAGAAAAGTAGATGATCTACCTGTGCGAGACGAAGGACGTGTGCCTTTATGGCGGGGACATCAAAGTCCTCGTTGTCGTCGAAGAAAAGGATTGAGGGTACATAAATTCCGGGTGGGGGAGGTCGAGACATTGTGAAATCTAACTGTGGGAGACGAAGGGCGTGTGTCTTCATGGCGGGGAGATAAATGTCCTCTTTGTCTTCGAAGAAAGGGACTGAGGGTGCGTAGATGCCAGGTGGGGGAGGACGAGACATTGTGACTCTGATCGAGTGAACATGATGGTCAATTTATAAACTGCAAGTTCACCGAACTTTCACCGATCACGATTAGTCATCAACTCTCTTCTCTCTCTACACAAATGCCCGGCCTCGTCTTGGCCTATCCCCGATCCCGCACCCCCGCCGCCTTTGTTCGTCGCCTCCATGTTCGCGCCATTTCCTACTCTTCTATTCCAAGATTCGTAGCCCGCGCTTTTCGTGTCCCCGTCGCAGGCATTACCATCGGCGCGGGCGGGTTCGGCTATGCCAACTACAAGTTCGAAGGTGCGCGTGTCTTCCTGCTGTCCTCCCCCGACAACTTACACCCATTCAGAGCTGCGCAAACAGACTACCGGGTGGATCTCCTCCGTGCAAGACGCCGCTACTGACTTTGTCGACGTGGCTTCTGACAGTATCAAGTCCGTCTCTGACCGCGTGTCCGCCATCGAGACACCCCAGTTCCTCAAGGATATCTTCTCCTCATACCGCTCCTCACACGACGGCGGTGGGTCCTCACAAGACTCGGACAACCCCCGTAACAGATCTCCAGAGGAAAATGCTGCCATCGCCGCCCTCGTCGCCGCCACCCTTTCTGCCCCCGACTCCACCCAAGCAAACGACAACGCTTTCGACGCAAGGCAAAACGGTCTCATGCATCTCACCAAGAAGCTCATCGAAATACGCACAATGCTCCTCAGCATAGACCAAAGCGACAGTCTCAAGCTCCCTAGCATAGTAGTCATCGGCAGCCAGAGCTCCGGAAAAAGCTCCGTTCTCGAGGCCATCGTCGGCCACGATTTCCTCCCAAAGTTTGTTCTCTTTACTCCTCGCTGTCACCACCGCTAACCGCTCTCCACCAGGGGTAACAACATGGTCACGAGACGTCCAATAGAGCTCACCCTCATACATACTCCCCCGGGCCCCAATCGCGACCTCCCACAAGAGTATGGCGAATTCCCTGCCCTCGGCCTCGGTAAAATCACCAACTTTGCTCAAATACAACAGACCCTCACCGACCTCAACCTTGCCGTGCCCACCACCGACGCCGTCTCAAACAATCCTATCGACCTCCGCATATACAGTCCTTATGTCCCAGACCTCACCCTCATTGATCTCCCCGGCTACATTCAAATCGCTTCCATGGACCAGCCAGACTCCCTCAAAGACAAGATCGCAGGTCTTTGCGAAAAGTACATTCGTGAACCCAACATCATCCTCGCTGTGTGTGCCGCAGACGTCGACCTCGCCAACTCGCCCGCTCTTCGCGCCAGTCGCAAAGTCGACCCCTTGGGTTTACGCACCATCGGCGTCGTAACCAAGATGGACCTTGTCCCTCCCAAACAAGGCGTCCGCATCCTCGAGGGCAACCGTTACCCTCTCCATCTCGGTTACGTCGGCGTCATCTCTAAATCCGCTGGAAAGAACGCCTCCTCTCATTCCAACGGTGCTCTCGTCAATCGGAACGAAGAAGAATATTTCACCGGTCACAGGGAGTACTTTGGCGTATCCTCTTCATTGATGGTGGGCACCGACACCCTCCGGCGTCGTCTCATGGAAGTCCTCGAATCGAGCATGGCTTCGTCCCTTCACGGCATCACCAACGCCGTTCAGCTCGAGCTCGAGGAAGCCGCCTATCAGTTCAAGGTCCAATACAACGATAGGCGTATAACCGCAGAGTCCTACGTCGCCGAGACCGTGGACGCTCTCAAAGCACGCTTCAAGGACCTCTCCTCGCAATTCCGCAAGCCCGAAGTGCGCACCAAGCTCAAGGCCATGCTCGACGACAAAGTCATGGACGTGCTCGAGCAGCTGTATTGGCTGGACAAGC
Source organism: Leccinum boreale (assembly GCA_038092235.1). Lineage (NCBI taxonomy): Eukaryota > Fungi > Basidiomycota > Agaricomycetes > Boletales > Boletaceae > Leccinum > Leccinum boreale. Next base: position 23,524 of record JBBPPX010000291.1, on the reverse strand, counting down.
GTGCGTCCGAGCTGGGCACTCTCGGAGCCGATCCCAAACTCAAGCCCGGCGACCTCGACGCGTATTGGCGACACAAGCTCGAGGCCGCCTCGTCGCTCCTCACCAAGTCGGGCGTCGGGCGCGATTCTACGCTTCTCGTCGCGGACGGTCTGAGGGCTCTCATCGACTCGATCACTGTCGGAGAGCCGTTCAACCACCATCCCCGTGCGGCGGAACGACTCGTGCAGTTCTCGCACATGATCCTGAGGGACCGGATCGGGTTGACGTCTGACCAGGTAGAGAACTGCATCAAGCCGTACAAGTACGAGGTGGACGTGGACGAGCGGGAGTGGGAGCAGGGGCGTGGGCGTGCTCTGCACTTGTTCGAGAAGGAGGTCATGATGTGCGAGGCCAAGCTCAAGGAGATCAGAAAAAAGGTTGGAGGGAGTAGACGGCTGAGCGGGTTGGTGGGCTATGTGAAGGAGCTAGAGGAGCGGGCGCAGGAGAGAAAGAACAAGCGGCTTGCTGGAGAGGATCAAGAGCCTGTCGAAGAGGAGCCAGAGTCGTACCGATACCCACCTGCACAGATTCTGGACGGTGTGTTGTTTGTTGGGCTCTCGTGGGATTGTACACTGACGCTGATGTGACAGCACGGCATGCGATGATGTACGGCGATAGGTTGTCCATACTGAAGCTTCGTCTGGCGGCACTCAAGTCGAAGCGGTGTAAAGGAGGCCCCGAGAACGACGTGTTGTGTCCCGAAGTCTTTCTCAACGTCGTCGCGGACAAACTGGCTCACACGTCGACGATGTTTATCAACATTGAGCTCCTTGACCATTTCTTTTACCAGGTCGGTCTCTCTCTTTCGCGTCATGGATTTATATTACTGAACTGGATGGACAGTTCCCGCGGGAGATTGACTCGCGACTGATCTACGACTTGGACCGTAGCGAGATTATCCAGTTTGCGCGGGAGAACCCGGTGATACGACGTCATCTTGAACTTCAGGAGCGAAAAGACAAGCTCGAGGAGGTGAATAATGTCGTTCTCGACGTCGCTTACGTTACACGTGCTGACACGGGACCTCAGGTGATGAAGCAGCTCAACAGTCTGTCGACGCTCCGACCGGATTCCCAGCCTACCCCGAGACGTCATCGCGGTTTGTTTGGGGGCGTGTTTTGATCTGGCTCGTGTTTTCTGTGTCTGTGCACCACGCTCGTTTTTACATTTATCCCCATACATCTCAGGACAAGTCGTGTATAATGATATGAATCGCCACTCTTGGATGAAGCACGGGTCGAATGGTAAACGCGAGCTAGAACTGGACTCAGAGCTTGGCCTTGACCTTGGTCTTGTCATTGGCAGTCTATGGCAAGTGCGGGTCAGCATCGGGTGACCAAAGCCAAGTAGAACGCACCACTTCGAGTATGGGGCCGAGTTTGGTAGCCAGCATGACATTGCCTTTTGTCTTGAGCTTTCCCGCCATGAACGCTGCTTGACCTTCGAGCTGGAAACAGATGTGACACAAATTTGTGGCAAGAGCAGACGAAACGAACGCACCTTTCCGCTCGAGAGCTGCTCAAACGTGTCGTCGCTCATCAAGAGTGTCACGCCCGGCTTTGCGGGCGCACGTACGGGACCGCGGTATATCGTGCCTTGTTGCTTGAGGTCAATCGTCCACACGGCTTCTTCCTTTTTGGCGTTTGTAATGCGTAGTTCAAAGATGGCGGCGGTCTGTCGCGCGTTTGTTCACAACGGGGAATTCAAGGACGGGGTCTTTTACATACCTTTTTGATCTGGGATGCACGTTCGGCGTCGGAAAAGTTGGTAAAGGCGGCGCTGAGGTCTGCGATGATGTCGGAGGCCTGTGTATTGTGGGTGGTTGACGGAAAGGAAAGCAAGCAGTGTGAACCATACGTACCTTGAACCCGTCTACTTTGAGGTCGGACATGACGGCGAGCACGAAGGGAGCGGGGGTCCGGGAATAATGACTAGTGAAATGAAACACAACGCGGGCAGTGTGTGACAATATTTTATATTTGAACGTGGGACGAACCATGTGATTGTTGGCAATGACATTCAACTTGACAGAGGGAAGACCAACCTCGAACAGTTCCAGCCTCAAGCTCAATCGTGTGCGAATCTCGTTTTCCCAACCTGACCCGCCCAGTGGCGACGCCGCATCATCATTACACCCATCCCCTTCACTCATTTGAGCAAGGAAGTTACTTCGGCAGGCAACCCGCCGGCTAGTAGGCTCACGGATTACTTTGTCTCCCTCGTCGTCGGTGCTTATTTCTATGTGGCACCCGTCGGGCATCAAGATCGCTTGGCAGGAGTGGTACAATTCGGATGCCTCATCGTTGATCCACGTTGCCGATTAGTACTGTAACTGGTTCACCAGGACGCTTTCGTGGTCTTCAACAACGGGACACGCGTTGCTGGCGAGCAAATCACCAAGTTCGTCAACTACCCTGCATGGGCGTTCCGACACCACGTTGGTGTTCACCTCGGACGAATTGTATGGCTTCCAGAATACGTTCATCTATCCACTCCACCCCGGATGCCCTCGCGGAACCTGATAGATCGTTACAAGGCAGGGCGTGGCGGATGGGTGTGCTGAAACAGGCGAAGACGAACGCCGCACCAGGCAGACAAGCGACCTGGTGGAGCCTCGAGTCAAGTACATATGCGTGAGTACCTCAAGTTCACAGGCAAGCAATCAATATTAGATCTACTCAAAGTCACTTCTGCAGTCGACGCAATACCCGGACAGCAGGCATTCATCGCAATACGTCTTGCCGCAACTATCGCAATACCTCGTGCACTTATCACAAAATATGCGGTCGCAGAACCTGCACAAATTGCCTTCGTCCAGGCACCGGGTGCAAAACGTCTTGCGGCATTTGTCGCATTTCTGCCGCCCCACCAGGCACTTCTCACAAAAAAACACGTTCGAGCAGAAAACGGTCCGACATGCGGGCACCAGCTCCACCTGAACCTTTGGCCCGTCCAGCTCCGTAAACGAACTCCAGTCTTCTTCCGCACAGTCGTCGCACAGCGCTGTCCGACCGCACTCGACGCAGAATTTGATGTAATCCGAGCACCTGCGGATGCAATACACCCGCTTGCATTGTGGGCACTGCTTGAGACCGTCTGCAATCGGAAGCTCCATGCAATTGTCACAGATCCAACAACCTTCGCACGCGCACGAGATTCCACCCCCAGGGGAGCATGATTGACAAATTCTTGGAGTTGTTCGGACTCTTCCTCCTTGTTTCGACCAACATCTTGCATTGTAGCATTCTGACACGGCTTGATCCTGGTTGCAGTAAGAACATGAGATAAGCTTCAGTGGGTGCTCTCGAACACTGCTTGAAGTCTCGTTCGGAACCTCTTTGGGTCGGCCCAGGCACCAAGTCAGCTCTCGATCACAGAACCAGAGATTGCATTCGGGACATTGACCGAGACTCGGAGGCGGGGTGGCCCATGCGTTCTGTACCAAGCAAGGCAGACAGACAGCCATATAGGTATCGCGGGAGCATGACTGGAATGGAATGAGCTGGGATGCGGGACAATCCCAACTCAAGCACATGACAGCGGAACACGAGGTGCACAATGTCGTGAACATCTCGCATGACGGACATGAAGGGGATTCGGCGAAGACCTGTGACTGGGCGGAAGAAATACCATTTGATTTGAGATGTCTCAAAAAGTCCTGACACAGATTCGTTAGGTCACAAAAGAAAGAAAAAACACCACCTCACCAGCCAAGCCGGCCAAGCTTTGGGTGCCACCCAAAGTGATTTCCATATAACATCCAGTCTCTGCAACGACACCCGTAGATACAGCTTGATCTCTTGCCGAGCACGCTCGATCTGCTGCATTTCTATGGGAAGACTGGGATGGCCATCGTATTGCATGGTCTCTGTTTGCATGTTGACAACCACTCGCTGGATTTGCGCCGCAGGCACATCCTGGTACAAGACCACTTTGATTGGGACTTCCACTCTGTCTTCTACAGTGTATAGTATCCTTGCCTGGCGATTTTTGGTGCAGATGCCTGAAGGAGCGTTGGTTGGGTCATGGCCAGCTTGCTGATCGGCGAGGGCGAAGGCATGGTCAGCGAGTTCGGCCAAGCACGGAAGCGCACGCTCAGGGTGGGCGGGAGTGACTAAATTAGCGATGATCGCACGTAGTGGTGATTCAATGGGGTCGGACATGACGACGACACGAGGAGCGGGTTGTGGCAATATTTTGTTTGGACGTATATGGAAGCCAACCGTGGCCAACAGGGGAAACACTGAGAAGGGCGGGCACAAAAGAACAGGACCACGCTCTATAGGGCGACTACGACGTATGGGTACAAGGGCTGCTATCTATTTATGGTACGCGGCGAGCTATATATAGATACAGCCCTCCGGGCGGTCCTGGACCCCGGACAATAGTATCCGTTTTGGGAGCCGGATTGAGGTTCGGGTGTGGTTTTGGTCCCCTACGGGTCCACGAATATTCTCCCCATTCTGACAATGACTGATATTTGATGTGCATATACAATGCAAGTTACTGTCCACATGACCGGATGGGCTACGAACTTAACAAGCTCAGTCTCCGAAGACTCTTAGTGGTGGCATTTGGCATGCAATGGCCCTGGCAGAAGCTTCAAGGAGGTAAGAGTTATTTATGAGTATGCGTATGTGCACATGGGTCGCTTTTCGAAGCAACTGCTTGTTAATGCTGTTTACCTCCCAGGATAACACGACATTGTTTACTAGTTACTCGCATAGGCTGAAGAAGACTCTGAAGAGCGACTAAGTGATGAGTAGACTGAGTACCCTGAATCATTGTTCTCATCATATGCGTGCATTCAAGTTCCTATTCGGTCAGTTCCAGATCAATCATAGCAGGGCAGCTCGTATGTTCTTCTAGGATCTTTCTGGAAAAGCGATGAAGTTGCCCAAATCGTGCGTTTCGAATTTCCGAGTCTGCATTGCATTGGAGTCTAGTGATCCATCCAGACTTGCTCCCCTCGATCGTTACACAAATATGAACTGAACTATTAGGATAAGACTCTTCTAATACCTATGTAGGAATCTGGGTAGCAGGGTAGCCAGCGAGGGCAGTTGAAATCGCTTTGGCCAAAATGCTAGCAACAGAACTTGAGTGACCTGAATATAGAATTCACTTTCGAAGCACTCACTCGTGGACAGTAAACAACGGGTGGAGCGAGTTCAGCCAACTGGTCATTCCGTCAGTCGGAAGTATCCCACCCGAGACGTCGAGGTGACTCACAAGTAACTGGACACGGGGGCACATCCCTCTACCTGATAAGTACTCTTAGGAGTCCCGGTCTCGTACGCAGCACAATACCCGGTGACGTTCACAAAGCCAAATGTCTGCCAGTTATCGAGAAGAGTGTTGAAAATAGGTTGAGTGTCGAAGACGGTGACGCTGCCAAGGTCGGTGTGGTTTGCCTGGAAGCTGCTCACGCTTTGTTTCAACTGCGTGTTGTACTCTGCAATGTCAGTGCCCATGTTCGCCGCCGCTTGAGGCCCTTGTTGAAGCATGAGCGGTGAACGATCCGTAGGGGGTACCGTCAAGAATAGGAAATTACGGGCCCCCACGTTGTATAAATCGTCCATCTTCAAAGCAGTTTAGTCATGTGCGCCTGAAGCTAGATGCCGCTAAAATATACCTGTGAGAAAAGTCGGTTCATCAGGCTCCCGTAGAACTGGGACTGAGTGAGGTTTGACTGTTGAAGTGACCAAGACGTTAGAGGCGGCCCAGGAATAATATTCAAAAACCCTAACCCGGCCGGCCGAGTTTCCTACATCATTAATGCCTATCCAAACGGCAAACAGACTGTTTGTGCTGTCCCACTGAGCGCCGACGGGTTTCGATGCTAGATATTGGTTGAACTGGGAGACCTGGTCGACGACCGATCTGGTAGAGAGCGTTGAGGAAACACATATAGGGAAGACGGTCTGATGACGCCTACAATACCGTTGGGAGGTATGGAGGAACTAGAGCACTATCGATTGTCGCGCCGCCGTACCCCAGATTGAACGTCTGGATAGACAGATAGTTAGGCTGGCCTCGATATCGCTATTATCTTGCAAACCTTGACCGTGGTCTGGTTGTAAGTGTCACCTACAAGACTATTGAATCATTCGACAAGACCTATGAGGTGTCTTCTCACTCAAAAATTCGACCCAATTTGGGCCATTCGAAGACGTCTAGGATAGTATGAGCTCACTGCTACGACGGAGCATAGGCAACTGTGGACTCACCCATCCTGGGGTCGGAGAATCTATACCCGCTGAGACGTTATATCCGTCTGCAGTGTACGAGTCTCCGAATACAATCATGTACTCGGTGGCATTCCAGGGAATTGCGACAATGGGAATGATGCAGGTCGAAAGGGTAAAAAGACCGCGGAAAAACATGCTAGGAAGCTCGCGCAGGGGATGCACAATCTGTAACATCATCAGCTCTGGGTCTTTATAGGTGAGGCGGATATACATATCTGACGGTCGCGTTGGTAGCCACAATTACTCGACGTCAGCTTGGGACGCAAAAGAATTACCTGCATCTTGAGATCTGCAACCGAGTTGGGACGAAACAGAAGTTCATCGGCTAAAAGTATCCCGAGACGTTCACTGTTCGTCGGCCAGGTGGGGTGATCGGAAAAGGAATGGATGATTTGCTCAGTATGGATGCAGCCCTTAGAGTCGCATTTGGGGGGAGGTAGTAGTCGCCACCCGGAAAGGGACGCAGGCCGGTGTGCGCTGCATCCTCCCATACAGAACGGCGTGTTCCTTGAAGTAATGATTTCAACGATACTTGAGCTTGAACTCGAGATATAGATAGAGACCAGATTTTGTGTAATACCTATATTACCAAGTAATCTAGATAGCAGGGTCCCAGCCAGGGAGAGAAGTGGACACTGAAAATCGCATTAGCCAGGTAGCAGGAATTTAGCGACCTGAAGACAGAAAACTGATTCGATACACTTACTGACCCGGGCCGTGAATAGGTCCGTCGGACTCGCCGAACTTCCGAGTTCGGAGCGTCCGTGACATTGTGTGACGCACGTCACAAGTACGAGAAATAGAGAAAGTCGTTAGCTACACTCAAGCTACACAAAGCTTGGTGTGCTCCACCCTTTTTTTGAGAAAAAATCTGCTTTCTCTCCGAGGGCCACACCAACAATGTCAGACGTGCGCTTTAAAGACCACTTGGGAGATGGGGAAAAGGGTAACGGGGGACTGAAGCACCAAAAGAAAACCCCTACGCTATGTTATGATTCAAGTACTGTATCTGCCGTCAACCGCTCACATATAACACACCACCATGCAGCAAGCGATAAGTATGGATGAGTGGTCTCGGAGACGCAAGAATAGGACAGCCTCAGAAGGTTTTGCAGGTTCGAGACGGACGGCGACGGCGAAGATGAAGGAGCTCCCGTGCTGCCGCCCGTGATCGATTATGCGCGTGGCGCCGTGCTCATGGAGTCGTCGGACGAGGAGGAGGAAGAGCAGGACGGGGGCACCTTAGCGGACAAGGGCGACAGCGACAACGACCAAGGTAGCTTCGTCTCTCTCGGCGCTGAGCCTTAAAAGCTGGAAGACAGCAAGGATGAGGATTTCGAGATCGAGATCGATCTCGACGAAGACACAATCGCCACCCTCGACGCGCAGGTTGCCGAATACGCCAAGACCGTCCCGGAGCATGAAGGGACTGTGGACGTCAAGCAGACGAGGAGGCTGGCAGTCGTCAACTCTCGATTGGGACCATGTTCGTACCGTGCGCTTGTACAAGATCATATTCTCCTTGCTCCTATAACCCATGGTACGGCTCGCTTCCTCTGCCGCATTACTCAGAGATAAAACTTCTGTCAACGAGGGCAATGTGAACACGACCAAGGGATGGATACTAAGCGTCCGTGTTGTCAATATGGAAAGAAGCGGGTGGCCAAGAGGGAGAAGGAAGCGCCGCCCGCGGCAGCTTCAAGAAGAAGCAAAACATGAAGCTGGAAGACGATGAGATCACGGAGGGGGCGATCATCCAGACAGGCAGCGAAGCTGTTTACAGCGAGATGCTCTGAGAAAGTATCAACTGGAACGCATGAGGTACGCGATTCCGTGTGTTCTCTGCCAAGACCCTGTTTCTCGGCGAATAGCAGGCTGATGAACGTTAAGCATAGCTACTACTATGCTATCGTGGAATGCGACACGGTACAGGTTGCTGTTTAAGTAACAGCGAACTCGAAGGAACTGAGTTAGAACGATCTGCCAACGTGTTCGATCTCAGCTTTGTCCCGAATGACATCACTTTCGAGGACGAACCTCGGTATGTGGTTTTTCGCATTACCAATTAGAGCTAATTATCATGAAGTTACACAACTCTCAAACACACCTTATAGAGCGATCGAGTTCACCACTGACGTGCGTCCCCATACCCCTGGCAATACTATTTCCCAGCGATGAAACTGACACGGTGGTAGGCCCTGCGTCACTCGAAAGTAAAACTCACCTGAGGGCGACCCAGAACGGGTCCATATCCTGCGTCGCCCGCTATCGAAGAAAAAGGTCGAAGAGGCGGACTTTTTGTGCCTATATCGCGTCCTTGTTTTCCGAGGGGAGCTCCGAAGACGAGTGCGGCGATGCACCAGATTCGAAGCCTGGAGGGCGTAAATCGAAGAATGTGGACAAGAGCTCCAAAAAGTCTGAAAGAGACAAACTACGGACGCTCCTCCTTGGCGGGAACGACGACGAGCTGCAGGAAGGATGTGACAGCGCGTTTTATTACAAGACAAGTAGGAAAAGGCTGGGGGAGAGGAAGACAGCGATGTTGACATGGAAGTTACCTTCACATCCAGCCTCAGCGGGACGAGGGATCCAGCGGACGAGATCACGCTAGAGAAGTATAGAAGGATGATGAAAGAAAGAAGAAGAGGCCAGGAAGACATGAGAGCATGATGATCATGATGCACCGGCGAAGACCAAGTCGAGTTTAGACGGCGAGTTCTTTGGCACGGAGAGCAGCAGTGAACACGGAGATCGAGAGGAAAACCCTGGCCAGTCAAGCAAAAACCCCACGAAGCAGCAGATGGAAGCAACGGGTCCTCTAAGGTCGATCTGGCTTTGCTGGCGACACCAATTGCCTCGACGGGGACTTTGTTATCGACGTCAAAGACGAGTGCTTCGTTGCTATTCATCAAGATCACCAGTTTGCGATTGACCTGCGCGTCCTCAGTGTGTTGTTCCCCCTACTTAGACTACCTGTGGCATTTGGAGATTGACGACCGTGTCGTGTATATTTTTAGATACAAAAAGCATGGCAGTGCTGCTCGACGAATTCAAAACTCCAGAAAAGCAACCCTCGATCTGAGTGTCCAACGCCGTCTCATGGCCCTGTGCAGCAAAACAGCCGCAGTTTGCAAAGTCTGATGGAGTGCGTTGGACGGAAGATCACTTCTTTTGATCAAAATGGATTGGGAACGATGGAAGCTAGGAAAGAGTTGAAGGAAGGTAGGAAGGGGTGTACACTCGATCATGTTCTATCATCTATGTAATTTTGCTAGCTGCCAGAAACCTACTTTACGAATGCAGGACGCAGGGGAAGCATCGTGGCTACTAGAGATGATCAAACAGTTTTACAGTGCTTGGTTTCGCTACCGGCGCCGCCGAAAATGCATTGCTCATCTCTTCGGTAATCGAAGCAAGATAAAGGCAAGATTGGGACTATGGGAGGATGCTTTGGCAGACGCCGAATGTGTAATTTGTTTGTCGCATGTTTGCCAAGGTGTTTCTTAAAAACGACTACCTCAGGCCATCCAAGCAGACGTATCACATTCTTCGGGACATCACAGGAAGTATGTGGCGTTGCATGCGTCGTATCAGTTCTCGAAGATCATACCGTGGACAGCGGCCACACCCCAAACAGTCATCACGATGTGCACTGTCTTTCCCCCTCATCGTCGGCGCTGATTTCTATGTGGCACCCGTCGGGCATCGAGATCGCTTGGCAGGGAGTGGTACAATCCGGACATGCCCCATCGCTGATCCGACACACGTTGCCGATGTACTGTAACTGGTTCACCAGGACGGCTTCGTGGTCTTCAACAACAAGACACGCGTTGCTTGCGAGCAACTCACCAAGTTCGGTCAACTATCCTGCATGGGCGTCCGACACCACGTTGGTATCAACCTCGGACGAACTGAATGGCGTTCGTTTACCCGAAGACGACGCTAGATTCCGCCTGGCTGGTTTTCGGGGCATTGTCAACGTCCAAAACTGTGAAGACGTGCCCACTAGCTATTGGCACTGCGGTCAGTCTGACCCATATTTCCACGCGCCACATAATTGACACGGTAAGCAGGTGAAGTGCTGTTTGTACAGCAAGCATGGACCGCAAAACGTGTTGCTACATTTCACATATTGTCGTAAATGGTTCTTCCAGGCTGAACGCCCCACAAATCATGCCAACACGCGGCGACAAGCTTCGCTAGCACGGTACGTCGCGTCTCAGAGACCCCGCATACGAAAAACGAACTTCAGTCTTTTTTTCCAAGCAGTATTTGCACAATGTCGTCTGACCACACTTGTTACAGAATCTGATGTCCCCTACGCTTGCATTGCGGCGGGAAGCTTCGGCACTGGTCTCAAATCCAATGATATTCGCACACGCACCATAGCCCACCCAAGGGAGAACATGATTTGCAGGAATGGGAAATCGAGGCAGGGCGTTGCGGATGGGTGCGCTGAAACAGGCGAAGTGGCGGATCCTCGAGTCAAGTACATAGTTCACAAGCAAGCAATCGATATCATCAGTACTCAGAGTCACTGCTGCAGTACCCGGACGACAGGCATTCATCGCAATACCTCTTGCCACAACCATCGCGATACTCCGTGCACTCCTCACAAAATATGCGGTCGCAGGACCTGCACCAGCTGCCTTCGTCCAGGCACCGGGTGCAATAAATCTGGCAGCATTCTGCGCACTGTCTCTGCACCACCAGGCACTTCTCACAAAACATGTTCGAGCAGGAACCGGTCCGACATGCGCGCACCAGCTCCACCTGAACCTTTGACCCGTCCAGCTCCGTAAACGAGCTCCAGTCTTCTTCCGCACAGTCGTCGCACAGTGTTGTCCGACCGCACTCGACGCAGCATCGGATGTAATCCGAGCACCAAGGCTAGACGCAATACACCCGCTTGCATTGTGGTCACTGCTTGAGCCAGTCTGCAATCGGAGGCTCCTTGCAATTGTCGCAGATCCAACAACCTTCGCACGCACACGAGATCCCACCTCCAGCGGCGGAGCATGATTGACAGATCCTAAGACTTCTGACTTTTCCTTCTCTCGACCAACATTCTGCATCGGAGCATTCTGACACGGCTTGACCCAAATCACAGTAAGAACACGCGATAGGCTTGGGTGGGTGCTCTCGAACCCTGCCGTGGTTCGTGGTCTCTTTGGGTCGGCCCAGGCACCACCTCAGCTCGCGATAACAGAACCAGAGATTGCATTCGGGACATTGACCGAGACTCGGAGGCGGGGTGGCCCATGCGTTCTGTACCAAGCAAGGCAGACAGACAGCCATATAGGTATCGCGGGAGCACGACTGGAATGGAATGAGCCGGGATGCGGGACAATCCCAACTCAAGCACATGATAGCGGAACACGAGGTGCACAGCGTCGTCAACACCTCGCATGACGGACATAAAGGGGGATCGGTGCAGACTTGTGACTGGGCGGAGGAAATACCATTCGATTCGAGACGTTTCAAAAAGTCCTGACACAGATTCGTTAGGTCACTCAAAAGAAAACATACACAACCTCACCTGCCAAGCGACGTGGCGACTTTTGGGTGTCCATTGTGATTTCCATACACCATCCAGTCTCTTCAACGACTCCTGTAGATATAGCTTGATCTCTTGTCGAGCACGCTCGATCTGCTGCATTTCTATGGAAAGACTGGGATGGCCATCGCATTCAAGTTGCATGGTCTCTGTTTGCATGTTGACAACCACTCGCTGGATTCGCGCCGCAGGTGCATCCTGGTACAAGACCACTTTGATTGGGAGTTCTCTGTCTTCCACAGAGTATAGTATTCTTGCCTGGCGATTTTTAGTGCAGATGCCTGAAGGAGCGTTGGTTGGGTCATGGCCAGCTTGCTGATTGGCGAGGGCGAAGGCATGGTCAGCGAGTTCGGCCAAGCACGGAAGCGCACGCTCAGTGTGGGCGGGAGTGACTATATTAGCGATGATCGCACGTAGTGGTGATTCAATGGGGTCGGACATGACGACGACACGAGGAGCGGGGCTGAACCGGGTTGTGGCAATATTTTGTTTGGACTCGGACGTATATGATACTAATTACATTCTGTCTGTGCGACATATTCTTCTTCTACTACTTGGCTGACCGCTTTCCTTGATTGTCACAGCATTGCAACTCTGTCCACCACCGCCATGGCAGTCCTCGCGCTCGCTGGCCTGCTCGGTGCCCACCCAGCCCAAGCAGCTCGCTTGACGGACTTCGGCAGCACAGCGGGCCGGAAAGCCCACCGGGATTTCGCCCATTCCAGAATCCCATCCACGCTCGCTACGCGCCCAGCTAAAAGTGACAAGAGATCACTCTCGTCACTTTTGGCTGGACGTCACGCGTCACCGTAGCGATCGAAATTCACGGAGGGGCTCACAGTATACAAGTATCTGATTGAAAAGCTACGATTGTGTGATACTAGTACTGTAGCTAGCAAAAGGTATATATAGAGTCAGTGAAAACACATTGGGACAAAATCTGTCCGTCAGGGGGTCCTTTGCATATCCACACGGATGTGCGCGTGCGCGTGCTTACGCCTACCTCCCCGCCTCCTCCCTTCTAACCTTCTCATGAGTACTCGCTGGCATGTTGCTTGTAAGTACCTTTTACTGTGTAACTTAGCCCTTTTGAATAATATTAACGCTATCTTGCTTATGTAAGTGATTTGTTAAACTCAATCAGTACAAATAAAATTTGTGGTCGACTCCCGGAGCCACTCCAACCGGCAGGTTAGTTCATCCAAGGAATCAAGGATGCGAACCGCATCGTTTCAGCGTTGTATCGTCTCTCACTTGCGACACCGCCGTCGTGTCGTTCGTCCGCCGTTCTCTTCACGTCGGATTCGCGTCTTGTCTCAATTGGACGCGAGCCTCATCATTGCCTGAGCAGCAGAAGACCAGGATCCATTTTACGACCGCCTCACGATCCGTGTTCTTACTTCATCCCCACACCTTAATTGGCACCGCCGTCGCTTCGTTCGCCCGTGGTGACCGTCGCGGTCGCGTCCCTCTGATTAACCGCAACGCCCGCGCCGTTGGAATCCCGGATTCTCCAGTGAGTTATCCTCAACACGCCGTTAGTGGGGCCCCGCCGTCAATCTTCTGGCTTAAAGTTACCGCCTGAAAACGAAACCTGCCGTCGGAATCCGAGATCCTCCGGTGAGTGATCCTCAACACGCCGTTCTGTTGACGAGGCCCCCGTTACATAAATTCCTCAAGCAACGGAACTTATCTGTCGGGCTTATCGTTGAACTCTCACCAAGGGCTCTGGCATATTCACTCCTGCATCATGCGATCGGACATGCTTCAGCAAGCTTTTGCTTTCGAGCGAGCTGTTGTGACGCCCTACACTCTCGTTACTATCTTTTTGCCAGCCTTCTTCAGCTTCTATGCCATGGCCGTACTGGTGCAATTGCCTCGTACCAGTTTTTACAGAGCCGCACTCCTGCCCATAGTGTGTTGGTCAAGTTTCCGTGCAAGCATGTCTCTGGATTTCTCGTGGAATTATCCGCGTTACGTTTACCTCAACCAAGTTCTAGCAGTAGGTGATGATATTCGTTAGGATCACACAGGCTCAGACCCTATAATATAGCTGGGCATGTTTACTATCGCAACACGAAGTACGGTATGGGTGTTGGCACAGCAGCCGTATTCTAGAACACCCATTTGCAAGGCGGAAGATGGTACAACCAGTGATCGCAACGGAGATACCCAGAGGAAGAGTGACGTTCCCATCTCTTCCACGATGTGGAACGCCTGGAATCTTCTTTCGAATCCCAGGGGAATTGGATGGAGCAGGCCTCAAAGCATGTACATCCCCACGCCGCACTTCCGAGTGGAATCTCGACTCATATTTGCCTTGCTTTGTTCTTGTCGGTTCGTCTTCTTGGTGCTCGTATCCGACATCCTACGCGACATCACCCTCTCGTTCGGAGGTGACACCTTTGGAGCAGCAGAAGGCTGTACAATCTTCGACTCATCGCTACTTGCACCGCAACGATACCTAAAATCGACAATCATCACGCTGCTTACCGGGATCAACATATGCGTTATCGTCGACTCAACATACCATTTAAATGCGGTGTTATTCACGATGTTATTCCGACAACATCCATTGGAATGGCCTCCCATTTTGGATTCTCCTTGGCTTTCAACTTCGCTCAATAGTCTCTGGGGGAAAAGGTGGCATCAATACTTTCGTGAAATTTTTGTGGAGGTTGGGGCTAAACCATTGGGGAAATATTTTGGGAAAATCGGGTTCGTCATAGGTGCTTTCACTATTTCGGGTCTTCTGCATGACGTTGGAGCGCGGGGAATGGGCCGGGGAACGCACCTTCCAATAGCAGGATTTTTCGTCATGCAAGGCGTTGGAGTTGTGATGGAAGTTGCATGGAAAAAGGTTACTGGAAAACGAGTTGGTGGGTTCATTGGTTGGCTGTGGGTATGTTTCTGGCTTCTTTTGTGGGGAAATGGTCTCGTGGATGCTTGGGCAAAGTTAGGTTTCTTCGGATATGAATTCGGTCCTGAGGCTTACAGGCCTACCAAGGTATTACTGAATTTGATATATTAGAAAAATGCCTCACGATCGATAGATGCCTTGCAGTTTCTGTTTTCACCCCTTTACCTGATTGCCTATCTAAAGTTATCATGAATTGATGCACCATTCTCAAATGCCAACGTTTCAGCGTTAAACGTTGTTCCTTGTGCCATTCAAAATATTCAACTTCAAGCTTCGATTACAGAGAACGAGACTGAGACCGAATCTTCCAGGAGGTTCCAATCCCTCAAAGTTGTCGTTCACTATGAGTCAGTGGAACATCAGTCACATCAGATCGCTACAAAATCTGTCCGAATCAGGGGATTCCTTTGCATGTCCACACGGATGTGCGCGTGTGCATCCACCCTCGCTCTCCCACCTCACCCTTTCAGGCATGTCGTGACGCCTATCACGCCTACTTACTAGTCCACCTCCCCTTCCTTACCTTCTCATGAGTCCCACTCGCCATGTTGCCTATGCTTTTTATTGTGTATTCTACCATCTTTGTGTTACTTTTTTCGTGTCTTGAAGTCACCAGAGGGGGGAAAAAAGTAAGTCGAACTTTTGGAGGGATGAAATTCCTGGACCCTTTAGGGTTCCAAGTTTATTGGACCTCTTGGGGCTGTCTATGTACGCACTCGAGGTGGAGTGGAGAGTACCTTTGGAGGGTTGCGCCGAGCCGAGCCGAGCAGCGCGAGTGAAGGGGCGTAGTGGAAAGTGCGATAGGGGTGTCGCTGCAGAGCAGCGCACAGTCCGCGGACCGTCATAGGAGAGCGGGAAAGACCCGTGCTAGGGCGCGGGTGGACACGCTGTTCAGCGCCGGGGCCCAATATAATAGATAGATGATAATTACATTATTCTGACTATGCGACATATTCTTCTACTACTACTTGGCTGACCGCTTTCCTTGATTGTCCCAGCATTGCAGCTCTGTCCAGATCATCGCTTGGCAGGAGTGGTACAATTTGGACCACGTTGCTGATGTACTGTAACTGGTTCACCAGGACGCTTTCGTGGTCTTCAACAAGAAGGCACGCGTTGCTGGCCAGCAACTCATTAAGTCGGTCAACTACTCTACATGAGCGTCCGACACCATGTTCCTCGGACGAACTGAATGGCTTCCAGAATCCGTTCATCTATCTACTCCACCACGACGGGGAAAAAGTTATACTACACGAGCCGCGGCTATGCGTGGTAAGTTCGACACGACAGACCAGATGCGCTCGCGGAATCTGATAGATCATTACAAAAGGTTGGACCTGAATTATGGGGATTCGTCAGGTTATGGTCGGGAAGTACATGCGAGATTGGCGTTCGTTCACCCAAAGACGACGCTAGATCCCGCCTGGTTGTTTTTTGGGGCATTGTCGACGTCCAAAACTGCGAAGACGTGCCCAAGCTATTAGCACTCGCGTCAGTCTGCGACGCGCCGGACCAGCCACCATAATCGGCACGGTATGTATGAAAAGTACTGCAAAACGTCTTGCTACATCCCACACATTGTCGCAATTGGTTCTCCAAGCTGCATGCCCCACAAGCCATGCCAACACGCGGCGACGTCGACAAGCTTCGCTAGCACGGTACGTCGCGTCTCGAGAGGCCCCGCATACGAAAACGAATTCCAGTCTTTCAGACTCTTTCTCCAAGCAGTTGTCGCACAATGTCGTCTGACCACACTCGGCACAGAATCCGATGTAACGACATTGGCCCGAGATACAATACCCCCGCGCTTGCATTGCGGCGGGAAGCTTCAGCACTGTCTTGCAGTCGTCGCAAAATCAATTGTATCCGCACACGCACCATAGCCCACCAAGGGAGAACATGACTTACAGGAATAGGAAATCGAGCCAGGGCGTGGCGGATGGGTGCGCTGAAACAGGCGGAGACGAACGCCGCAAGGCGGACAAGCGACCCGGTGGATCCTCGAACATGCATAAGTACTTCGAGTTCACATGCAAGTAATCGATATTAGATCTACTAATCACTCAAATATTCCCGGTCTATGCTACTATCCCGGGGGCTGCAGTCGACGCAATACCCGGACAGCAGACAGTCATCGCAATAGGTCTTGCCACAATAAACGCAATTGTGTATGCACTGCTCACAACATAGGCGGTCGCAGGACCTGCAACAGCAGCCTTCTTTCAGGCACGAACTGCAATACATCTGGCAGCATTTTAGGCATTTCTGCCCCTCCAGGCACTTCTCACAACACATGTTCCGGCAGGAATCGGTCTGACATGCGCGCACCAGCTCCACCTGAACCTCTGGCCCATCCAGCTCCGTGAACGAACTCCAGTCTTCTTCCGCACAGTCGTCGCACAGCGCTGTCTGACCGCAGTCGGGGCAGAATTAGATGTACTCCGAGCAGTAGACGTAATACGCCCGCTTGCATTGTGGGCACTGCTTGAGACAGTCTGCCATCGGAGGCTCCTTGCAGTTGTCGCAGAACCAGCCACCTTCGCACGCGCACGAGATCCCACCCCCAGGGGAGCATGATTGGCAGACTCTTAGACTTCTAACCTTTCCTACTTCTTTCGACCAACATCTTCCATTGTAGCATTCTGACACGGCTTGACCCAAATCACAGTAAGAACACACGATAGGTTTGGGTGGGTGCTTTCGAACCCTGCCGTGGTTCGTAGTCTCTTTGGGTCGGCCCAGGCACCACATCAGTTCGTGATTACAGAACCAGAAATTGCATTCGGGACATTGACCGAGACTCGGAGGCGGGAAGATCCGTGGGTTCTGTAAGCAAGGTAGACAGGTGGCCATATAGGTATCGCGGAAGCATGACTGGAATGGAATGAGCCGGGATACGGGACAATCCCTACTCAAGCAAATGACAGTGTAACACCAGGTGCACAGCGTCGTGAACATCTCGCATGACGGACATGGCTTCCCGAATAAAGGGGGATCGGCCCAGACTTGTGACTGGGCGGAGGAAATACCATTCGACTCGAGACGTCTCAAAAAGTCCTGACACAGATTCGTTAGGTTACACAAAAGAAAAACAGGCACAACCTCTCACTTGCCAAGCGATGCTGCGATCGTTGTGTGTCCATCGTGGGTTCCATATACCATGCGTGGTCTTCAACGACACCCGTAGATATGGCTTGATCTGTTGTCGAGCACGCTCGATCTGCTGCATTTCTATGGGAAGACTGGGACGGCCATCGCATTGCACGGTCTGTGTTTGCATATTGACGACCACTCGCTGAATTTGCGCCGCAGGCACATCCTGGTACAAGACCACTTTGATTGGGACTACCACACTGTCTTCCAAAGTGTATAGTATCCTTGCCTGGCGATTTTTGGTGCAGATGCCTGAAGGAGCGTTGGTTGGGTCATGGCCAGCTTGCTGATCGGCGAGGGCGAAGGCATGGTCGGCGAGTTCTGCCAGGCAGCGCACGCTCAGTGTGGGCGGGAGTGACTATATTGGCGATGACCACAACAAGTGGTGATTCAATGGGGTCGGACATGACGAACGCAGTGGACACGAGGAGCGGGACTGAATTTCGGTCGGAAACACAATACTCGGGAAATGCCGACGGTGTCGGCCTAAACCTTGCTTGCGGAAGGAGCACAATGAAGGTGTCACGGTCATTAGCAGCATACAACAGAATCCAGTGCCAGTTCTGCCGTGGTACATGTAATTACCCGGATATTGGTACAGGGAACCACCATGGCAATACTGGTCAGTTGCGAAACCGTGAGACGAGTGTCGATTCGGCAGATCAGTAACCGGACGCAAGCGCGAATGATGAAAATCTACACAATCACGGGGCGACATCCGCTTTCGCCTTCCCTTGGGTATTGTGCAGTGTTTGTGATCCAGGCGGGTCGAGGGAGCAGGCTGTGTCAGTGGTAGGTGCCATGTGCATTGAGGGAGCGCGGACTGTACGCTGCTCCGAGTCTGCAGCAACCCCTATCGCACTTACCGCCCTCGACGCCCCTCAAGCCCTTTCACTCGCGCACTCGCTGCTGCCGCATGGTGTCGCGTGTCTCCGAGCTCTGCTAGTAGGGCCCGCGGGGGGAGGAGGGGACAGTGTTGCCACTGACTACTGCTCGCCATTGATATCATAGACAACTTATTTTCCCTTCGTAGCACACGCTCGACGGCACCCCGAGCACTGATCATTTCTTGCCATTGAACTCGCACTATAGCAACTTTTTCCCGTTTCTTATCATGTGGCACCATTTCTCTTTTCGATCAGCCGGGTCCGCAATACGAGTGCCTGTAACGTCTAATTTTTGGGTATACTGTAGTGCTAACGAACGAGCATTTCAAACCGTCCGAAGGTTTCTTGCTGTATGAAATATCTGCGGAGGTACATGTAATTACCCACGGACATGTTCATTTGCCAGCTGGCCGACATGGCGACAGCCGCGACACCATCCCTGGATAGCATTAGTAATCGTTACGCGCCATTCACGTGAATGGTCACGTGTGTAAAAACCATGGGTACGAATTTAGGACATGATAGAACCTTGCAAGCAAGGTAATTTACGCTGGACGCCGCTTTGATTACATAATGACGACATTGCATCGTTCGATGTTCATATTGCAACTGGCCGCCTTCGATATAAACCTAGTTCTGCAAAACCACTGATACTCAGAACTTGCCCACATTCCGAGTCTGTTCACTTCCCACTCATGAAGTAAGACAATCAATCCTCTAGCCCGCCTTTTCTCTTCCAACCACCACCTCAAGGACAAAAGACATTGTGCGACGCGGATTCGCATTCATCACCTACCAATGAATGCGAACATTTCTTTGTAACACGTGTGTAGCAATCTCGCGCTGGCATACTGGAGACATCGCAAACACACCTGTTCAGTCATACGTGCCACGAATGTTGCATCCGGCCTCCGTCGCATGCCAGCAGGCTTCCATGTCATTGTGAAAGTCGATGGAAGGACCATACAAACATCCAACAAAGCGTCGACAGCGACGAAAGACGGCGTAGAATGGGACGGAGAAATTTTCTTGTGCGTAATCTCTTGCCGAATCTCTGCTCCTTTCATTGAATAGCTGCCAAAGGCCATCTGATCGATTATATTCTATCTCGTTTAGTATCTACGCATCGTTCAAGCTTGGACCGAGGCTAGGAAACGGAGAATTGCTCCGTCGATTCAAGAGTACTGTAGGAAAAGTGTTCCATGATCAGAATGAACACCTTCAGTGTGAACAACTTCTTTGTCTACCACACACTCTTGACATTCCCTCGTAGTCACTGACTTACAGCGCAGAAGGATGATATATTACCGTCGTGTTCGTCCCTTTGCATCATCACGGAGTGACACATTTGTGGCACGAATGAATCCTGTCCCAAACTCGACGTAAGCAGATTGTTCATGGCGCTGTAGTCATTTTCTGAACTGTTAGCAACAGCTACCGGAGTCACGCGAAATGAACGCGCGCTGGAACAGCTGACTGACGAGGGACATCATGCTCTCCTGCGTTATCGCCAGTGGCAGGACCAAATGGATTTATACGCAGCCGTCCAGACTTTCCAGCGTGTCCAGGAGATTTGCCCTATAGATGACCTTAACTGCTCAGTCGTTCTGTTCAATTTGGCCAATGCCAAGTTCATCGACTGCCAGGCCAACAATTAGTACCTTGACCTAGATGTCCCAATTGGATTGTATCGGGAAGCGCTACGACTTCGGAGCACAGATCATCCGGATCATTGCACGACGGCACTGGAACTTGGTCTTGCGCTACTTGCGCGCTTCTAGAGGCGAGGGTTTGAGTTCGACAGGGAAGAAGCAAAGGATTTACTGGCAGGAGTGATAGAGGTCTCGGCGGCAGAAAGTTATGCACACCGAGCAGTGCTGTTCGCATTGCAAATGGCCAAGGCTTCAGTTTTGGTGGAGGCAGGAGATGGTGGATCGTCACCGGCGGAGCAAGCAAATGATGACGATTTCATACAGAAGGCGCAGGACCGGCTACAGAACATGACATACTGGAATCCTGATCGACCTAAACTCATATTTGGCCTTGGGGTGCTGTTATCTGACCGGTTCGCACGCAATGGCATGCTTGCTGATATACACGAGGCAATTTCGATGCTCGAGTCTGCCGCGGATCTTTGGCGAGGCTGTAGTTATCCTGACCATCCTAACTTGGAGATGCCGTCTCTGCTGAACAACCTCGGGAACTCGTTATTTTGTGGCTTTGAGCGCCTCGGGAACCTCGCGGATCTAGACAGGTCCATCTCAGTGTTTGAGGAGGTTGTCTGTCTGACACCCGACGGCCATCCAGACAAGCTAGTTGGGTTGAACAAACTCGGGAACTCATTATTTCGTTGCTTTGAGTGTCTCGGGGACCTCGCAGATCTAAGCAGGTCCATCTCAATGAGAGAGGAGGCTGTCTGTCTGTCACCCAATGGCCATCCAGACAAGCTAGGTCGGTTGAACAACCTGGGGAACTCATTATTTCGCCACTTTGAGCGTCTCGGGGACCTCGCGGATCTAAACAGGTTTATCTCGATCAATGAAGAGGCTGTCTGTCTGACACCTGATGGCCATCAAACAACCTCGGGAACTCATTACTTCATCGTTTTGAGTGTCTCAGCGACCATGCGGACATTGTTGAGTCCATTTCCATGATGGAGCAGGCAATAAACTTCACTCCCGATGGCCATCCCGACAAACCAACCTAGATTGGCCTTGGGCAGGCATTCAGTATCCTTTTGACACACTCATGATTTTTCTGATATTTCTGCTGCTGCTTTCAATTTTTCAATTGCGACTCGTGCTTCCATCAGTCCTGCTTCGTGACCTATCTATAGATTTGTAAGGCTGTATCAATAGGTTTAAATCCGGCCAGGATAAATGGCCGATTACACATCGGGTATCCGGATTCTTCGGAATGGGTTGTTCGAGCGGTAGCTACAAAAGTCGCACACAAAATGCCACAATGGCAGACACGAATTGCAATACGTATGGTTGCATTCTGCGCATTTATGCTCCTCTGGCAGGCACTCCTCACAAAACTTCCTCAAGCAGAAATAGCTCCGACATTCGCCCACAAGCTTCACCTCCTGAACCTCTGACCCGTCCACTGGCCCCGCAAACGAACTCTGGTCTTCTTCCGCACAGTCGTTGCATAGCGTTGTCCGACCGCACCCGGCGCAGAATTGGATGTACTCCGAGCACCAAGGTTGGAAGCAATACGCCCGCTTGCATTGTGGGCACTGCTTAAAACAGCTTGCCATCGGTGGCTCCTTGCAGTTGTCGCAGATCCAACCATGTTCGCACACGCACGAGACCCCACCCGCAGGGGAACATGATTGGCAGATTCTTGGAATTTGATGAACGATTCCTTCTCTCGACCAACATCTCGAATTGGAGCATTTTGACGTGGCTTGACCCGGGTTGCAGTAAGAACACACAATAGGCTTCGGTGGGTGCTCTTGAACACTGCTTGGAGTCTGGTTCGGAGTCTCTTTGGGTCGGCCCGGGCACCACTTCAGCTCTTTATCACAAAACCAGAGATTGCATTTGGGACATTGACCGAGAGGCGGGATGGTCTGTGCGTTCTGTAAGCAAGGCAGACAGGTGGCCATATAGGTGTCGCGGGAGCATGATTGGAATGGAATGAGCCGGGATGCGGGACAATCCCAACTCAAGCAAATGACAGCGGAACACGAGGTGCACAGCGTCGTCAACATCTCGCATGACGGACATGGCTTCTCAAAGAATGGGGGATCGGCGCAGACTTGTGACTGGGCGGAGGAAATACCATTCGATTCAAGACGTTTCAAAAAGTCCTGACACAGATTCGTTAAATCACACAAAAGAAGAAGAAAAAACACAACCTCACCTGCCAAGCGAAGGAGTGATCTTTGGGTGTCTGTGGTGATTTCCACATAACATCCAGTCTATCCAACGACACCTGCACATATAGTTTGATCTCTTGCCGAGCACGCTCGATCTGCCGCGTTTCTATGGAAAGACTGGGATGGCCATCGTATTGCATGGTCTCTGTTTGCATGTTGACGACCACTCGCTGGATTTGCGCCGCAGGCACATCCTGGTACAAGACCACTTTGATTGGGAGCTCCACAGTGTCTTCCACAGTGTATAGTACCCTTGCCTGGCGATTTTTAGTGCAGATGCCTGAAGTAGCGTTGGTTGGGTCATGGCCAGCTTGCTGGTCGGCGAGGGTGAAGGCATGGTCAGCGAGTTCGGCCAAGCACGGAAGCGCACGTTCAGTGTGGGCGGGAGTGACTATATTAGCGATGACCGCACGAAGTGGTGATTCAGACTGAGACATGGGCTTGAATGATCAGTAGGTTTCTTGCAGTGGCACTGGACAGACGATCGTGGACGAAGTCGAAGCTATATACCTCATATCAATGCCAAATCACCTTGCTTGACAAGGTTTCTCTCGGGTGTGAAATTCGTGAGAGGGGGCCTTTGAACCGTTACCACCATCATGGTTGGTTTTTCCCGCACCTGGGCAAAGCAGGCAAAAACCTGGCCCCCCAGACTAGACCAGGCCAGGCCACACCCCGCCTACCAACATGACCCAACCCGATGGCTATGAGTGACCGAACAACAAGTATGCAACCCACTAATGAAAATAGCCTACCGTCCCACCAGTAAAACCCTCGACACCATCCACTCACCCCAAACGCACTCTCCGCGACCATGGCTATCATATCAAG
>JBBPPX010000290.1:0-32355 GCA_038092235.1 Leccinum boreale | reverse complement strand
CAGTCCGACATTCTCATTGAAACTCACTTCTTCTGGGGCCGAGATGTACGTCGGTGGAGCAAACAGTATGCTGTACAGGGGTGACATCACTTATACACCCGTAACAAAACCTGTGAGTTGAAATGATATATGGGCGTGGATGTCGCTGACATTTGCATCTTTGTAGGGATTCTGGCAGGTGTCTGTGGACGATGTTCGTGTTAATGGTCACAAGGTCTTCGAAAATGTACCTGTTGTTCTCGACACTGGTGCAAGCTACATCTTCGGAGATTGGGAACGCGTTTCAGAGTTTTACAAACCGCTTGGCGGTATCCTCATGGAACATGGAGGCTTTGGTTATTATTCCCGTGAGTTCCGATTGCGTTCGGAATCTTGTTTTTATCGACAGCCTGCAGTACCCTGCAGCTCTTTCCCAACAGTGGGCCTTACGTTCGGTGGCAGGACGTTTGAAATCCCTCCCGAAGTTCTCAGACTTCAACCAATCAAGGCAGGTTCTCCCAAATGTTTCAGCGCCATCATGGCCCACCGCTTGCCTCGAATGAGTGAGATCTATTTTCGCTTCCTGAAACCTCTTTTGCGGCGGTATCATATTGACTCGTTCTGACTATATGACCTAGAATTTTGGACCATTGGGATGCCTTTCCTGCAGGGCGTATACAGCGTGTTCGATTACACTACGTTACAGGTTGGGTTTGCGGACCTCGCTTGAATCATCGCGAATGTTCCCGGAACACTGAACATCACTACAAGTGTATCTATCTACTTGTTTTGTCTGCAACATATTGACCTTGAAGCTAGCTGAGTTCGCCTCCCAGCTGCCTAGCAGACGATCTGGAAGAAGCTGATCAGATAATCTGGTAACGAGGGAGATATCAACTTTGATGTTTTGTTTGGCGAGACGGGAGGAGTGACAAGAGGGTGATGTTTATCACTTCATGATTCACTTTAGAGCTGTATGCTCTGAACTACCGCGCCTGTGCCCTCGATATCCGTCCGGATGCTCCACCAAAGGCAACATCTTGGACCCGCTGCTGATACCAGGGACCAATGAACGGTTCTCGATGGAGAACACCGTGCGACAGATGATCGTGTCTACGTGGTCGTTTGGCTCAGCGGGGCTGCGTAGGGTGTGGGTGGATAGGCATCGGGGGAGCATCAATCGGAGGGTGGTGGCGTTCACAACGCACCCGGGTCGGTTGTGCGCTGGGAAGGGACAAGCCACGGGCGAGAAAGAGGGCACGGTGTTGTCTGGATTGGCGGTTGGCGATGCGTCCGAGTCGGACGGGGAGGCTCCAGAGATACAAGGTAAGGTCGTCTATGAGATTGACTCGTTTGATCTTCGAGGTGCGTGCTCTTTCGTCTGTTCGTTCGTGTGCGTTTGTGGATCGACTGAACGGATGCATGTGATACGTTTTTACAGATGATGTGACTATATGCGCGATATCGGAGTGGACGGGTGAATTTGCGCTGGGTTCGCGCTGAGGTGCCATCACAATCCTGTGAAGCGATGGCCGGGCTGTCGATATAGTAAGTCGTGGCTTTTCCAGCATAATAAGTAGTCTTGTTGAATCGATGATTGCCAGGTTTTGCATAACTACATATGCGAGCCAATCCCGGACCGAGCTCAGGAAAGGAGCCATTTCTCTCTGTCACCGACTCACCGTTACGTTACACCATTCATGTACCCCGTGTTCTCTCTTCTCTCTCGCCTTGCCACCACCCACCGTCACTCTCATCAAGCACGGCGTGAGGCGACTGCCACATGCTCTCGTTCCACCGAGAGCGTACGTCGTCGCCGACCCATACCCGTACCCGTGTCACTGCCTACGCACCAGTGATGGAGGCAAAGAAGCTGCAAAATGTGGCCGGGGATTCAGGTGCAAAAAAGTAGTGTGTAGTCACTGACACCTGTCAACATCAGTCTGATATACAGTCAAACGGGAATGAATCGCGAACGCTCGTAGCAACATGGTGAGGTTACTAGCGAAAGCAGAAACAATGGCTTAGCTAACTTAGAATACCTATCATGAAACACATAGGTTACCCCACCTTATGGCCCGCCTAAACCAGGGGTATGGGGTAAAAGGGGTTCTACTGTCACGGTATCTGTCAAGCAGTCTTCAAGATTTCAATAAAGATGACACCACCATCATCAGTTTGACCTATCCACCATCATCATTTGGTTTGTTCCTATCTGATGGATATCGATATCCGTTACTGTTGGCTTCTCATTATAAAGGTCTGCATCATGGACGTTTAACCGCCAGTCCTCGCCGCTCATCTACAATGCGATTCAATATGATAACCACATTTGCAGTCACCGGCAGCCTACTAGTTGCTCTGGCCATTGCGAAACCTATACCAAATTGGAAGGCGGGTGGCATGGCCATACCACTCGCCAGACACTCTTCCTCTCTGCACTCCAACATAAGCATTGATCTCGATGCAATTAGCTCTCATGGTATATCAGTCAGGGAGTAGGTGGAATGAACCGTTACATCTGGTCTGCTCAGGCTTTTTTTTTCCCAGGAAGATCCTTAATGGCCTAGACAATTACGAGACGAACACGGGAACGAAGCATCCCTTCGCTGTGAAACGGAGCGAGTCTGGTCTCCGAAAGCGTGGCGCTAGCCTCCCGCTGACAGCTTATGAATATAACATGTGGAAAGGCGAGATTTCAATTGGCACTCCTGCTGAGATCTTTGATCGTAAATTCTCCCTTTATCATTCTGATATACGTTTACGTTAATTTGCGTTACAGTCCACATCGACACTGGTGCAGCGTAAGTACTTTCTTCTAGTTCATAGCTGTTTTTTTTCAAGTCAACGTAGCGACACGTGGGTGTTTCAGACTGGGTGTGATGGGGTTCCCGCAGATATCGACTTCTGGGATCCCTATTCATCTAGTTCTGCCAAGTATGATGGTCGACCATTTCGGCTCACATATGGAGAAGGAAGCATCGTCGAAGGTCATATATATACCGATAATGTCACCATCGCTGGATTCACTGTATGTCTTGTATCACTTATGAGCATGACCGTCGAATTCTGACGCCAAGCCAGGCAGACCCTCAGACCTTTGGTTCTGCAATATCGTACACTTCTCATATGCCGAACCATGGATACCATTCAGATGGTTTATTGGGATTGGCCTTCCCTTCCATCTCGAAATTTGGTGCTGATACGCTGTTTCAATCGCTTGTCAGACAAACCAAGTTGATCAATCCGACATTCTCATTGAAACTCACTTCTTCTGGGGCCGAGATGTACGTCGGTGGAGCAAACAGTATGCTGTACAAGGGTGACATCACTTATACACCCATAACAAATGCTGTGAGTTAAAACGGTAGATGGGTGTGGATGTTGCTAACATTTGCATCTATGTAGGGATTCTGGCAGGTGTCCATGGATGATGTTCGTGTTAATGGTCATAAGGTCTTCGAAAATGTACCTGCTATTTTCGACGCTGGTGCAAGCTACATCTTCGGAGATTGGGAACGCGTCTCAGAGTTGTACAAACCCCTTGGCGGTATCCTCATGGAACGTGCAGGCTTTGGTTTTTATTCCCGTGAGTTCCGATTGCATTCGGCATCTTGTTTTTATCGACAGCCTGTAGTACCGTGCAGCTCTTTCCCAACAGTGGGCCTTACGTTCGGTGGCAGGACATTTGAAATCACTCCCGAAGTTCTCAGACTTCAACCAATCAAGGCAGGTTCTCCCAATTGTTTCAGCGCCATCGTTGCCTACCGCTTGCCTGAGATCGGTGAGATCTATTTTCGCTTCCTGAACCCCCTTTTGCTGCGGTATCATATAGACTCGTTCTGACTATATGACCTAGAATTTTGGAACATTGGGATCCCATTCCTGCAGGGCGTATACAGCGTGTTTGATTACACTACGTTACAGGTTGGGTTTGCGGACCTCGCTTGAATTATCGCAGATGTTCCCGGCATACTGGATATCACTTGTATCTATCTACTTATTTCGTTCACAGAATATCATATCGACCTCGAAGCTAGCTGAGGTCGCCTCCCAGCCCGTCGGGCAGACTGTTTTCCAGAAATTATCGATCGACTCGGATTTCCCGGTCAGTTCCCACCAAGATAAGCGAGGTTCGTGAGGGAAACTACATCTTCCAGTTCAGAGTCTGAATGATACCACCAACATCGCTATAAATATTCAGAGACTGTCAGGAAGAAGCTGACCAGATAGTTTGGTAACGAGGGAGAGATCAATTTTGATGTTTTGTTTGGCGGGTGACAAGAGGACTAGTATGTAGTACATGGTGGAGATTCCTGGACCCTTTAAGGCTGTATGAAGTTGTCACACACTCTGCTGCGCCGCTGACAGTCATGATCAGATCACCCTCGAGGATCAACGCGCGTCCAAGCGTGCGGGAACGGGGGAGCGTCCGACACACACAGTCAAAGGGCGCGTGTTGGTTCGGAGGCACGCGTCGGAGCGGATTGATCATTGCGGAATCCGGGAGTCGACGTTCAACGTTGTCAATTGCGGGGCGGTGCTGCTAAGGTGGCGGGTGTGTCTCCTCCTACTAGACGCTGAGAGGAGAAGGGGAAGGTTCTGGGAGTACGAGCGACATGGTCATATTTTTATTTCGACACGGTTGGATTCGTATACAGTATACACGTACGAACTCGGTTGAGTCTTACATAAATGACAGCAACGACGACGATGTCGATGAGGACTCGCGCACTCGACGATACGCGTCGACTCCTCCGCCAACTTCTCCGCGAGACCGCTCAATCCGTCGTCGTCGTCACCGCCATCCTTCCCGACGCCGTGCGACCCTTGTCCACGTCCACATCAACGTCTAGCATATACCATGGCGCGACCCTCTCCTCGTTTACCTCCGTCGCGCTCGACCCATCCCCGCTCGTCGCATTCTCCCTCCGCATTCCCTCCAGAATGGCCTCCGCGCTAACCGCCCATGTCGCGTCGTCTTTACCCAAAGCTCATCCGTCCTCGACCTCCTCTTCGCACCCTCACCCCGCACCCCACCTCGTCATTAACATCCTATCCGCAACTCAGACCCACGTCGCACATCGCTTTGCTCGACCCGACATCCACCCCCACCCATTCGCCGACGCCAGCAACCTCCCTTGGACGCTGTCTCGCGAGGGCCTCCCCATCCTCTCTGGCGCGCTCGGCGCACTGTCATGCAGCCTCGTTGGTCCTTCGTTGTCGCTCGCACACCTTGATGGTGAGTCGCAAGACGCACGCCCGTTCGAAGAGGATCCCGTCGCGCAGGAACACGGACAAGGAGGTTTGGGCAGTTCAGACACGGAGAAACGCGAGGTACAGCACGCGTCGGGAGGGACGGGGTTGGCATCCGAGCTGTTCATCGCCAGGGTGCTCCGCGTGGAACGAGTGTCAGAGTTGGAGGATGACGGACGGGAGGATGCTGGACTGCACAAGTTGCCGCTTCTCTATCATCGGCGGCGATATACGACTGTGCGGGACCACACGCCATCCTGACGAGTTCGTGGACGCTAAAAATTATATCTCCATCGATACTAAACATGCGTCCATCGAAAATACGACCTGTCTGCATGACGTGGCGCACAGGGTGCACCGAGAATCCGAGTTCCACATATTGTCATCCACGAGGGTGGATGTATGCGTCGACTGGACTATTCTTCGTCTGCATTGTGGAGACACTCCGAGCTGGCAAGTCTAGAACCGCACGAGTACTAGAATATGCACTCTGGGTCGAACAACTGGGTCGAACAGGCAGAGGCGGCAGACCCATTCAACGCGTCCAGACCGACTGTCACCCACGCTCGAATGTAACACTCCTCCTATACTCAATACGTGTACCAAGTTGAACCTCGAGTTGCGTCGCAGAGTCGCTTGTCCAAAGAACATGCTTCTATGCGAGGCCGTCCGTCGACGTGGGGCACAGTACAGGCCATTCAGTGAATCTCTCGTCTATCTCATGGAGAAGACAGTGTCAAGTGGACTGATGACTCGTTGAAGTACTAGGTAACATCTGTGGAACTCAGCATCAAATCCAAGCTCGGGGGCATTTCTCGTTCGGCGTCATCGCCTGTATACAATAGGGACGTGAGGCAACTTGAAGCTCTACATATCAGCTCATAGATTGACAGGATGATCAAATGGCATGTCTCGCTAATGACGGGCAGTACTAGGGTTGTCCATGCGACATCAGTCTCAGAGCATACAGATACACCCAACTGGAAACATGGTGACGGAGAGGATCCACAACTCTTGATATTAAGTCGCTATCAAGTTCCTTCAACGGGCTCTCCAACAGCGCAGGCTGGCTGCAACGAGGTCAACGTTTTCGGGATCGTCAGGGGCGGGGTATTTGAATCCAGCTACCGCGGCATCACGAATAGCAATGTTGACTTCAGGGTTACCGAGTGTGTTATCAGAGACCTGGCCACCGAGCACGACAGACTGATCTCCGGGATAGTCAACTGCTCGAAGACGAAGAGGGGGGGGAGCTAGCTGAACAATATAGCAGGAAAGAAGGTAGCTGCGAGACAGACGAGAGTTCGGGTTATATACAATCTTCGAAACACTGGGCGGAGATGAGAGCGGCCTCCCGCAGCGATATCAGAACAGGACCTCTAAGACCCGAAATGTTTGGTCTAGGAGCAAACAACGCAACCCGCTGCGCAGTAGCGCGTCGAGTGTTCTCTGTTGGCTAAGTACAATACCCAAACCCAGAAAGTTCGCTTCGCCGCATGTCTGAATCGGTAACAGTAATAGCGTGATCCACCGATAAAAGTCCACCTTGGGCTGCCGAGCTTGAACGAAGAGACGAGTTCACCGACTCGCGAGTTCGGACACTGGTCATGCGTTTTCCAGAATCCTACGTCTCCAGTGACTTGTCGCGTAGATTGGCACGTCACGTATCCGGCGCGTTCCCCGCTGGCTCAGGTCCATTGAACGCGATGCGCGCCTGAAAAGACAACTTCGATGAAGAACAAACGGTATTTCCATGCCAGAAGCCTATATACTAGTCAACCTCGAAGTGCGGGCCAGCGGGTTAAAAGATCTGTGATCAATGACCATTGCTGCAAGCTCTGGTCAATCCATCGCTAATTTGAGTTTACTTAACGTCCACGCTCACCACAGTGGATCTAACGGTGCGGTGAAGTGTGGAAATATCAGTGGATGGGCATCCGGAGTCACGGCTGCTGTGGAAAGGTTGATACTATGTAATCTTACTTTACCTTGTCAGTGCTGGCAGCGCCAACTTCTTGAACGACAATGATTGGAGCTCTTCACAGCACGTGACTGATATCATTACTCAAAGCGGAGTTTAGTACTCGCCGATCTTGCCAAAAACGAGTCTTGAAAATTTCCATGATGCAGTATCGCCAATCGCAAATGCAATATATCCATCAGGTAGCTCAGACATCTATCCCAGTGATTCAAGTGGAGGGTATATCTTGTCTGTAGTCCGATCAGGAGAGTGGAAGTCCACACTACTGTAAACCAAATTTCCACGTGGCTACAGTGTGAGACACAGACACAAGAACAAGAAGGCTTATAAGTGGACCGCCGCTCTCCTGCGAACGGGTCAGTTTTCGTCCCTTTTCTTCACCCTTTTTCCACCACGAAGTTTGGCCTATCCTGAGCCTGATGGTCGCTTTGCCTTTGACGGCGCCACAAGGGAAGACACTACTTGGGCAAGTTTCCGGTCAATGTTCACTGTCTACGCAGCTCACCTTTGTGCAGGCCCATGTATCACCTGTTCGTTATGTACGCAAGACCACACAATCGTAAAAATCACGCTGTAAAATGGTGTTCTGGTCTAATTTGTCAAAGGCCTAGTCAAACCTGAGTATCGAAGACGGTCCAACCGGTTTCGTTGATTCATTGCTTTTGAAACCACTGAGAGTTCTGTAGCGTGAGCTCACCTACCAGGTTCTTAGAGTTTTAAGTTGCGAAGGCCGCTCCATTCTTCTGTATCTTCTGAAATATCCTTTAGATGACGCGGTGACCAAGAGCTACGAAGTGACTCACCATTGTGAGCCGACCATTCAAAACTGCTGTTCGATTGGATACTGCGCAGCTCTCCCTGACGAGCCTGCTGGATTCCTCCGCCAATGAGTCGCAAGTGGTCGAAATGGCCATGCTCATTCGTGGTGGCGACCGTCCTCGTCGTTGTGTGTTTTCCGCCCCTTCGGTGGACTTGAGAAGCGTAGAAATAGTACTGTGTCTGGGATTCACTAGGGTGAGTATCCTTCTGGGCAGCAACGCACCTTGACTAACTCGGCGATTCGAGTCGATGACCAGAGACATGCGCCACCTAGGTGGGTATTCATGAGACCGCCGAAATAAATTTACCTGAATACAAGACATAGATTCGAGCACGGAAGGCCAGCGTCCGAATTCTCGTGAGCAAGGAAACCCGAGCTATCCTTTAGCATAGGCTTGCTGGCGCAGATACCGAGCGAACGTGGAGACGATCTAGTCAAGTTGGCTCGAGTGGCAGTCACCCGTGTAGAGTCAAATTGCCACCACCCACCTCGTCCAAACTTGGATGTCAATGTGTTCGCTCAGTGCCGGCCCCATTGTCCAAGCATTACCGCTTTGGTGATCCCGGGTTCACCGGGTTGGGTGTTTGACCTTCAGCGAGGGTCCAGGCTGGTATTTGCTCGGCTTAGGGTACATGTACAGACACAGAACGCGACTTTATTTCTCTCCATTGGCCCGAATGTAAGTCGGCAGATCTCCGGATGTTCTGTATCCCAATATTTACCTTTGATTTTAACTTCCAGACAAATATGGAAGGATGGACATACGAATTTGTGGACCCAAAAGTTCCGGCCAAAGCGTCAGTGTGCTTTCACCCTGAGGCCGCTTTGGCACGCCAGCGTCGCTTACAACCAGGATTGTTTGACCACGAAAATTCCAGACCACAAACGCAGGGTATAAATTTGTTTCCCTTTTCACCTCCTCATCCATTCGTCTTCCCATCATCGACACTCATCCACATCACTCCTCACCTCACTACCTTCTAGTCATGTCTCTCCCATTCTGCCCCGGAGGCTCAAGCAAGACACGTCAGGACGCGTCTGATCTTACTCAAGAACCATTCTGGATGGCTGGTCCAAGCCAACCAAGCCTCTACCCAATGCCGGATATATCATCTCCACTGTTTGTTTCTCCCCCCGACATCGCATCTCCCCAAGTCCCCTCTCTCTCCTTCACTTCTCCCGACACACTTAGTCTCGATCACGCGTCCATCAAACAAGGCTGGAACGCTACCTTCCCATCGGCATCCAGTGGCTTCGTCACAAGTGGGGTCGAACAGGTGCCCCATGTGAACAACACCAACTCCCAGGTGTTGCCATACGGCTCGCCTGTCCCATTCACATTTCAATTTCCAGTTCCGTCCCATGCACAACAAACCTCCCTTCACTTGCACCTCCCGCAGGACGGTCTCGCTGCAGCACCCCTTCCAATCGCACAGCTCCCCCTGGAAGATTATCTCCTCTATGACCAGCCGAACGGCTGGAAACCCCAAGCCCCGTACCCGGTTTATACCCCAACCCATACTTCTACCAATCTGGAGACGGATTACCCTGCGACAGAAATCAACGCTGATAATGCGCCGTTGTTGTCAATAATGCTGAATATACACACGATGACAGAACAGGAAGTGTGTGATCGTCTGTATCCAACTTCAAGTTTCACCACCGGGTATCACGACTACATTCAACCACCCCAAATCACTCTTCCCGGGATCCCAGCTGCGGATGATTCGGATGCCAATAATACGGATGTTAAGCAAAAGAGGAAAAGGGAAGAGAAGCCGGATGGTTGTGCGAAAAAACGACGACTGGGCAAAGAGGACATGGTGAGTCTGACAGTTATGGCGTACGTTTTGTGACCTCATGCCACCTGATCCACAGGAGGTCGGCCGTTCGGCTGAGCCCGACTCTAAACCAAAGAAACTCTTTAAATGTCGGGTTTGCCGACAAAGGTGAGTCTCAGCTCTTCCCCATTCCTCCCTTTTTTTGCTGATGTCGATCCATTCAGGCTATCTCGCAAGGACGCTCTCAAGCGTCATGTCGAAAGCCAGCATCCGGACCTCCATGCAGATGAATGGGATCGGTTTGGGATCCTCGAGCCCTGGCAAGATGGCCTCGAGGACAACGCAGCATTGGAAGAATTTTTAGAAACACTATCAGCCTAAGCAAGCCGAGCGAAACCTTCTAGAAGACACTCACGCAGAGATACCTTGACTTGATTACCTATAATGTCGCTTTACAGATTTGTGCATTGTTTTCCCCTCAGAGCTACTTGCATCCATATGTATCCATCTTTCTATAACGTTCTCCGTATGCCATGATCTATGCTTTCAGACTTTAACACTGTAGAACCCATGTCACACAGCCCATCTTATGCAATACTGGTCATACCTTTCCTGAGCGAGAACTTACTAGTGTGCCACTTGCGATGACAAGGGTGACGATTTGCGTGCTCGCGGACTCAGTCAGTAACGCATGATGTCGTCCGCGGAGCACACGCTGCATTCCAAGGACAGCTGCGACTCGTAAAGTCACACTGTCACATAACTTCATTCAACCACCACATGAGCACTGGCAGATGCATCACTTGAGTCGTTCTTTCAGGTGCGCATGATGTACCTCGTCACAATCTATCCTTTGCCTTTATGTAACAGAGCCGAGTCAGGTTATCGGGCATGGACCACTGATACGGATGGCACTCCTCCACATCCCGGGAGACGCAGGGAAACGCGACTCGACATGACATCACTGCAATTTAGAATGCTACTACATAGCCATCTGTCATCAGTGATTTACTCGTCCGTCAGTGCGCTAACGGCGATGACGAGGACTCGGCAGTCTGAGACCCTCGACGACACGCGTGAACTCCGCCGCGAGTTCCTCGCTGAGCCTGAGACGGCCCAATCTGTCGGCATCGTCAGTGGCACAGGTGTCCATGGATGATGTTCGTGTGAACGGTAATAAGGTCCTCAAAAATGTACCTGTTGTTCTCGACACTGGTGCAAGCTACATCTTCGGAGATCGGGAACGCGTTTCAGAGTTGTACAGACCCCTTGCCGGTATATTCGAGGAACATGGAGACTTTGCTTACTATTACCGTGAGTTCCGATTGCGTTTGGCGTCTTGTTTCTATCGACAGCCGGACTCTTTCCCAACAGTGAGCCTTACCTTCAGGCAGGACGTTCGAAATCCCTCCCGAAGTTCTCAGACACCAACCAATCGAGGAAAATTCTCTTAATTCTTTCAGCGCCATCATCGCCTACCGCTTACCTCGGATCGGTGAGATTTCTTATCGCTTCCTGAACCCCCTTTTGCAGCGGTGGTACATGGACTCGTTCTGACTACCTACATATCTGCGTCAGATTGACGCAAGGTGGGTAACATTAATACACTCGATAGCGAGTCCATGCAGGCTTTCGGTCTGAGCTAACTTGGAACCGACGACCCACATCGTTCAGCAAAAAAGTAGTACTAGGTGGTATACAACGTGGCTAGTACATGGCACCCACGAGGTCAATATATTCGATGCGTAACAAAAGCATTCCGAGAGCGTTCACGTCTTCATCGTCGAAAACAAGGCGCTGAGATCAACCCAGCGTCGACCACACTGGTCAATATACTTGTCGACCGTACCCTTCATCTCCGCTAAAAAGGCCATGTTTGTTGTTTTGAGAGCGCGAACTTCGTCTACAGATTATTCCGTCAGCCCGAGCCCATCAAAAGCAAACAGCGAGAGAATGCGTACCGAAACGTGCAGTCCCGGTCGCCGCCTTCTCGGCCTTGTCTTGATTAAACAGCATATCGAAGAAACGCAGCTGGTTGTATAACTCGATGTCCGAGTACTCGAATTGAGTGGTCCCGCGGCAATTCGGCCGCGCGCAACGCCTTCCATACACGCCCATCAAACGCGTCCGGTGCCCGCACGTCGCGTCGTCGCAGACTGTCCACCCTTCATAATACTTCCCGATACACGCGCGTATTTGGACCTCGAGTTGTGTTTGTAGACTCGCTTGCCCGAGTGGATGGTGGCATGCTGGACAAATAGGACCAGAGGATTGCAGAATCGAAGACTATGTATGCGTATGCGCGGGTGCTGTGAGGTTGTCTGATGATAGGGGACTTCAATGTAACTCACCTCGCGTTCCCATATAGGCGAGAAAGCCATTTGTCCTTGGCATTTCCGACACCGAACGAGGAAAGGTTCCGAGTTTCGGAAGCGTTCTGTATCGGAGACTTGGGAGTCGAGCGTGGCCAGTGCAGAGCCTGCCTCGGACGCTACAGAGACCTTGTAGCGGTTGGGGTCGAGTCCTTCACGCTACGTTCAGCGAGAGAGAACTTCGCGAACTGCACGTCCACTCACCGAGGCATTCAGCCAACCGCGCCCTATCAGTGCCCTCGATCGGATCGCACAACCGTTCGATGGGTGGTAATACCTGGTGTGCCAGGTAATGCTCGTAGTCGATACCGAACTCCTTGGGCGTCGCCTTCTTCAGCTCGTCAGGGTGCTTTGCACGGTCCGCTTGAGCGCTCTTGCCCGCATCCTCGCCGGGAGATATGCAAAAGATGTATGAGATGACATCTCCCACGCGTGCGCTTCCACCCCTTGCTTTCATGCGCAAGGCAACCTGGACGTGTGGCTGGCTCTTCGCGTCAGGGTAATCCTCTGGATTTTTACCTAGTCGCTATAGAATGATGTTCATCAGCGTCGTCAAAGAAAAGCTAGACAAAGATCACCTTGAAAATGATGAAATCGTCCACCTTGATCTTGCCAGATCGCACTTCAGTCCCTATGTTAGTGAGATACTCGTGAATATTTTCAACGACAATCTCCGTCGGTTCCCCAGACAAAATCTGATCTAGGACATATCTGTCGAGTTGCATCCAGTCAAAACGCATGCACCAGACGGAGTACTGAGACCACGTACTGAGAGACATTCTTTGACAGCGCGCAATATTCTCGACGCTTCATATCCAGACCTTTGACCTCTATGCAAGTGCGCGACCCATCCTCGATCTTGAGGGCCGCGTATTTCTTCTTCTGGAGGAGTAACAGTCGAGCAAACACGCCGTCCAAGTCGATCTCAAGAAGCTTGTACCGATCGTTGACCGATTTCTTGAAATCAGCCGAAATCTTCAAGGCCTCCGACAGTTCGGTGACGTTGGAGTTGACGAACACCGAATCGGTGTCTCCGTAGACGACCTAACAAGGAAAACGTTATCAACGATGGCTCTGACGGGCAGTATGGAATCATTCCTCACGTCTAGTTGCAGGCTTTCAGCCAATTCGCGAGTGTGCGTCAAGATCTCTCGTCCCTTGAACGTCGTCAGGGCCGCCAGTGGACGAGCGTAGAACCTGGAATATTCGAAACCGAGACAGCCGTACATACTGTTGGCCGTGAGTTTGAGCGCTTGTTGCTTGATGTCGTACTACGTTGTGCCCCAACTACTGTGAGTCCTTCGTTTCGCATACACAGCGGTTGCGTTACCTGAAGTAGCTTTGCATGGGTGATCGAGCGGTCCTTCATCAAGGATTTGACTTGTCTGCGGCGCTGCACGAGCGTTGCAATGAGGCGAGGTAAGACGCCTTGGGGTACCTCGGGGCTCGGAGGCTCTGGGATCTTGTCTTCTTCCTCCTTTGGACGCATCAAAAACGGAAACCGAAGGGGGGCGAGAATACATACATTCAATGACCGTTCCACGGTGGTAAAATCGATGTTATACTCTTGAATGATGCTCGGATAGAGCGAGTTAAAATCCATGACTAGAATAAACTTGTCCCACAAGCCACGCTTGGGTTCAAACACCAAACCACCCTTGTATTTGTCTCGTTTGTTCTTGCTGGTCTTGGTCCCGCCGCGCTCACCGTCTGCGTCGTCGGCTTCAGGCTCAACCTTGGGTGCTTTCTTACCAAAGGTCTTGTCGGGGCAGATATATTTGAGCTTGTGGAACTCGTGAAGCAGAATGTATTCATTTCGCTCCGCACGTCCGCCATTCAGGGTCTTGTTCCTAAAGGAATCGCGCCGATCGTTAAGATTCAAGGGTATAATAACAACGCGGTAAAGACTCACCAAGCGTTTCCAGCAAGATTCGTCAACTGTCTCGTCAACGGTAGGATCTGCACCTTGGATGCAATGGCCATCTGGTAATGGGCATCGAGTTCGCAGTGTCGCGTGAACGTCATCAACATATCCGGCGAGGAAACACTGCCGTCAAAGTATGCCGCAGTGTCGTCCGGGTCGATGTCCTGTCGTTCCGACTTGAGATGGGATCTGCACATTTCACTGAGAGACCATGTCGTGGATGAGATCATACTCTATGCGCAAAAAATTGGCAAAAAGTCGTATGT
Organism: Leccinum boreale; assembly: GCA_038092235.1. Lineage (NCBI taxonomy): Eukaryota > Fungi > Basidiomycota > Agaricomycetes > Boletales > Boletaceae > Leccinum > Leccinum boreale. The sequence continues at coordinate 17,976 of JBBPPX010000290.1, read as the reverse complement.
GAAGACAACGAGTGGCGTACCTTTGCACCGTCACTAGCAAGGTCGCACAACAGCCTGCCAGATAGGAACTTCATATTAGTTCCTTGTCTTCCTATTGGAAGCCATTTCGCTCTCCGGAACCTTCCAAAGCGAGACCAATGTTCCGTTTTCAGGTCTCTCATTCGTCCCAAAAGTACGTCAAGGGAGATGCCTAGGAAATCGTGGCCCACCAAAACATCGGGGTCCGCTTTGAACAACGCGGCTAAAGGGAGAAATCATGAGGACTGTTCTGACATCTACGAGGAACCAACTACTTGCCAAGAAGGCTGTTGAGGAGCACACGCTCATTCGCCATGGGTGATATGATACCCTTCCCGTTGCCTTTGGCCCGGGTCTCAAAGTTGGCGGGGAATCTGTCCAATGGACGTACGAATGTGTGTACCGAACAAGGCAACTGCTCTGGGGGAGTCGGATCGTCCAACTGTACTGTGGACTAAAATCAGCATGTCTAAAAGAACATACCATAGATCAAGAGTTACCATCGCGCCATACGCGTGCAGAAGCACAAACTACTTCACGCTTGTTTGCGTGGTGGTTCACCACCGTACGTATAGCTAGACTCATGATGGTCAGGGGAGGTGGTTCCGGAGCACTGTCCACGATCGGGATGACATCCTTCGGATCAGAGACACTGGCTTCGAGCTTACACCAAGAAATCTGGCAAGTTCCAAGTTAGCGACGAATGGAGTAGGCCGTGTGGTGACCTACGCCTTGGTGTTGCACAGCGGCATTTTTTATTGTCAGCCAACAAGGTCCCATGATCTTGCGCTTTAGAACGAATAGCTCGAAGATGCTCGTGTTACTACCAAAAACCTTGTAGATGTTTGGCGAACAAGCGTCCATGGGGATTTGGGGCTCTGTACGATGATTAGTTTCGCGCGCCTAGGCATTGGTTGTCACTCACCTTCATACGAGTACAAGACTTTCATCCATTCCGTTTCCTTTGGAACGTCTTTATAGTCGAAGGCATACTTCCGTGTTACCCAACGAGCCTTCCAGCCCTTTATCCCTATTTCTCGGCGTATCCTCTCAAAGTCGCTGTACACATCCCCTTTCTCCGGTACGATGTCCGTCTCCACTATCTCCACTTGGCCATCTTCGGTCTCCTCCTGGACGACACGCAGCTGTCGAGGTAGCACGAACAGATTGCGCTGGATTCCATGAATAGAAAGGCACGCAGACGTCCAAGCACCGGAAGTCTTGTCTTTAACTTTGCCGATGAGATAGAGTTTACCGCCGTGTTCCAGATAGTCCAACCAAAACATGCGCAGACTACCGTCCTCCTCAAGGGCATTGACGGATATTTTGTTGGAGGAGGATGCAGACTTGGACGACCCCAGGGTGTCATCGGGAACCACAGTGAGAGAGTCATACACAGAAAGCCACGATGGGGTGGCAAATTCGTCCATTTTCGGCGTCTTCGTGCCATCATGAACAGGTTTAGAATCGGCTTTGACTGTAGGTAATTCCTTCTTGACGGGAACAGTAGGTTCGATGTCGATGTCGTCGACATCCATAAAGTCGTTCATATCGATGTCCGAAAAGTCCATGGACGCGTCTAGTATATCCTCGGGACCGCTGTGAACCTCCAACTTGCCCATGCGTTCGACAGCAGGCGTCACCACCGATGAGGCGTTGGCTATACGCGCCTTTTTTTTCGGGCTTATCATTGACGTGTAATCCTCGAAATCGCTTGACGGCGGGTTAGATGAAGGACCATCATCAGCGGCTCCATCTGAAGAGTAGGCACCGTAGGGATCGGTGGTCTTCCGGTATGGAACTGGCGAAGAGGAACGATCCGGCACGAGGTTATCATGGTCCGAAATGGGTGAAGGCTTTCGTTTCCTCGAGCGCACAGGTACTGGGATGGGCGCCGCGTCAATGCCTCCCAACAGATTGGCCATGAAATCTTCTTCTTGCTCCGCCGATATGGTAGGTCGGTACGCGCTTATGGAGGGTTTTGGGGCTGGCGGAGGTGCCTTGCCCTTTCCCTTTGCTTTCGTGGATGCTCCATTGACCTTTTTCTTGGCTATTCGGCAGTCTAGGACGGGGATGAGACCAGAAATCAAAAAGGATACGTACAACTCTTGCGACTGCGCATCCCCTCTTCCTCATCGTCTTCCCCGTCAGCATCATCAGCCTGACCTGTCCAATCATCCATGCCATTGTCCATGTATCCGGCGACGCCGTCGTCCACGACAAAGTCATCCTTTTGAAGTCTTCCCTTGACGATGCTCTTGTACTGTTCCTCGGTGACCTCGTCGTACAACGCGACGTCTTTCTCGGGCTGATCGACGCGTCAATCCACGTATCGAGAGCGCGAGATGGACAATTCGCACCTTCCATTTTCTTGGCCCGCCTTCCCGAGCGCGTTTATACTCTGCAAGCTTGTCGACGCCGCCTTTTGTTCGTCGTGATCGCTCTGCCATCGTCGTCGTCGACGTCGTTCGATGATTCGCCACAAGCGCGTGCTGTTATTTGAGCTCCGATGTTCGCGGAGATGATAAACACTCGGCAGTTCTCGCAGTCAAAACGCCGTCACTGAAAAATGTTGCGGTCGGCGAGGTCTCTCCGTCCGGGATGGCGCTCGCTCCTCTCGAGTCCGTCGTATCCAGTGCACGTGCACAGACGACTCGGCGCTCTTCGTGCCAATTCTTCTGCTCCAAGGCTCGCAGAACAATTGAAAACACCTATCGTGTCGCCAGAGACTTCAGATCAGAAGATCCAGCTTGACTCTTCAGCTGAGCCCCGTCTAGCCATCGCTTTCACATGTACGGCCGACGAATGTAACCACCGCTCAGCACATACCTTCACCAAACGTGCGTATCAGCGCGGCATCGTTCTTATCCAATGCCCGAGTTGCAAGAACCGGTACGACTACGATGCGTTCTGTTTCCTCTGATAGGTGCTGAATCCATGTTTGAACAGACATTTGATCGCCGACAATCTTGGCTGGTTCAAAGATGATACCCAAGACGGCAAACTGAGAAATATTGAGGATATTTTGCGCGTCCGGGGCGAACGTGTTCAGAGAGGTGTCATAGAAGTTTCCGATAGTTGATCCTGGTGAGTTTATCCAATACTACAGTGCTGAATTTCTCACTAATCCTATCTCATAGTATTCTACTCATAGGACTATGTACGATACCCATGTTGCTAATTTAACCAGTCTCCGCGAACCCAGTCCATTGTCTTTTCATTCTAAGACACCGTGAATGAGGCCAATAGCGGAAACAACAATATCTGCGCTTCGTAACCTTGTTAACCAGTCTGGGTCCCCGCAGCTGTCAACTTCGTAGATAATCTCATATTAAGGTACTAATCCCCTGCTAGACTCGCAACTAAGTTGAAGATCGACGTTCGCCAACTATCATACAGTACAACAACACATTGAATACAAGACTAATGAAAAATACACCAAAGGTAATAGAATCCTATCGAACAAGCGAATCCCCCCCCTCCCCCCCCAAAAAAAAAAAAAACAAAGCGAGCAAACGACACAACGAATTTCGTAAAGTGAAACGGTCGGTGAAAATGTTAAAGTCCGGGATCCTAAAAACTAAAAATCATTCTTTATAATATAAATTCAGACACAAAGAGGTCGCTTCACCGCCGCCCTTTTGCACGGTTCTGCAATCCTCGCCACGGTCTCCATTTCGGAGGTCGGCAGAGCAAACTGGAAAGGCTGTGGTTGCTGCCCAGATTGCAGGTGGGGAACGGAGATCTTGACTCTTGACTCTGCGCTTTCCCTCCAAAGCAGTCAACGATTGGTGCCGCGCACGGTTTTCCGCCATGCCACCTGCATTCCTTGGCTTGGAGAACGATATCTCCATTGCACGACGAGGGCCCGTCGTCTCGACCGCCGAGATCGCCGCGTCGTACACCCAAACGCTGGTCGACATCGGACCGCATACAGACTTCCTCCGACCAATGCACCTCTTCTTCAACGCACGACTCGTCTCCGGCTTCGGGGGGATCGCGGGTATCGCGAGCGAATACGACCGCCTCTTCGTCGTCGGTGCATTGGACTTGGGCGAAACCCCAAGCGCAGCGCGGATCCCACTCCTCTTCTCTGCTCTCTTCTCCTTCATTCCCTCCTCCCTAGCAGCGTTCAGATCCCTCTCCGCCAGTGGCTTGAATTGTGACTTGGACGTCTCCAGCGCACTCTTGACCTTTGCCGCCCATTCGTCCAGCTCGTATAGCTTGTGGAGCATGAGCTTGAACGTAAACGGGAAGCCTTGGCCGAGCGGGAACGTCCGGTTCTCGGCGGTGAATGGAGTAGATGGGGAGGGCGCGCCAGCGAGGCTCGCGTGGCGGGGCACCCGGACAGGCGTGGAGGGGGCTTGTGCACGTCGAGCGTGCTCTTCGTCGCGTAAGGTGCGCAGGGAGAGGACTGTGGACAGATTCTTGAGAACGGGGGCGAATTCTGCGGGGACTCCTGCGATGTCGTCCGCAGAGATGAGTTCGCTGGCGTCCCCGGTGAGAGCCCGAGTGCGTCGCGTCGCGACGCGTTCAAACAAACCAAAGAGACGGGCAAACTCGGCCGTCTTGGTATTGGCCTGAGTGACGGAGGTGAACGACATATTATTGATTGATTAATTTAGGGATGACTTGAAGAGCGGGTTGGATGGGAATGGTGCCGATGGTGGAGGCGAGGCGACTTGCTCTTCAAGGGGGATGGCCGCAGCTGCCAGGGTTGCAAAGGGGGAGCCTGAAGAACCCATGCCATACTTATACCATCGGTGTCTTGTGGTCTTTTGTGGTGTGGACGCGGTTGCTGCCGAGTGGCTCATAATCTCGAGATTATCATTTTATTGTTCCTCCACAGCAGTCCACACTTCGGCACGCGAATATCACCAAATACGTAATTACTTCAAGACCTCTCCGAGTCGGAGCTTTCCCCGGTGGGCCGAATGTGACAGGACTAACAGCGCCTCGTGGTACTTAGTATATGGACAGTGAACTCGACAGCATTATGCTGCTGTGCTTCGAGTCAGTCATCCGTCGCCACCAAACTTATACCGGATCATCACCAATATTGATGACATTGATTGTACCGTACGTCACCTATCACAAAGTCGCAAAGGGGTAAGCGAAAGGAGAAGTGCCATGGCATACAGCATGGCCCGAGGACAACAGAACCCAACGAACTATGTACATACTGGCCTCCGCGGGCGATGCTTTGTCCGGGTGGCGCCGACTACTACCAGGGTCGCCTTCTTACGCGCACTCTCCCGCCGCTACGAAGAATGTATGTCTTGGTCGCCCTTCGCCAGTCTCCGATCCTTTTTTCGTCCTCGGAAGGGATCCTCGATGCGAAAAACGAACTCCAGCTAATCGTTCCTAATGACTTGAGCTTCCGTGCGAGCGCCAAACTTGCTTCAAGCTCGCGTGTACGCACGTCGGCGGCAGAAATCACGGTCGAGCAGATCGGACACATCTCGGGACCATGAGGAAAGGGCGGCACCTCGTCAAACGTGACTCCTGGACTATTCGTCTCTTCTTCGTCTTCCCCGTAAGATATATGCTCGGAGTGTGCAGCGCTTGGGGACTCTGATTGACTTAGAACCGTTCCCGAGCGTGCCAGGTTACGATTCTGATCGAAGGTAGCGTGGATGAGGCGCAGGTGACTTCTTGGACTATCGTAATGATCGATATGGTTCTCGAGCATTTCCTCGTCCGAGAGAAATATTCCAAGATGAAGGTCGGTCAACTTGGTAAGTGGTTTCAACGCTTTCGCGAATGCGCTCTGCGAGAGTGATCTGATAATCAAAGAGTAGCGCGCAGAAAGACGTACTGTTAACGATTCCACCGTAGGAAAATGGTCAGGGATGGGGGAGTGGATGACAGTCGAAGAGCTATCTTCGAAGCAACCCCAGCAACAAGACACATCTAGGTGCTCAGAACAACTGAGGTGAAGGGATACCAATCCTTTGAAAGCCTCGGCCACCACGCTCAAGAGCGACGCATCGATGCGCCATAAATCGGTGAGCGTCAGCGAGGTGAGGTGAGTCATCGGTGATTTCATCAAAGAGACGGCGAATATCTGTTCTAAGCAAATCTTCTGCGTTGATCGCGCCTCTGCTGCGAAAGAAATCTGGAGGGCCTGCAAGCTACACATAAGACTTGGATTCCAAGGCGCCTTTGCCAGATCTCCGGACTGTGCCGTTAAACTCCTGGATGACACAAGCTAAAGAGTGGTCGTCCACAGCATATATGCACTCTGCTTACTTTACCCAGTGGAACCCTACGCATCTCCACGTGAAGTTACTTCGCGACAACATGGATATATGCATCTTCAAGAGGGACCTAAGCTGCTTCGCGGAACATATCCTCAAAGAGGTCATGTATCTCCGAAGGGCGATCATCCGAAACTGGGAACTGGCTTCTGAAAAGGCTTTTATAGCACGAAACGAACCATATCGTTGATGGAAAAGCTCTATGATGTATTCGATTAGCTCTATGGGGAGAGAATGCCGTTTCGAGATCGATGGTGGTTCCTCTGTGGGTGGAGAAGTGAATCTATGCGAAGTAGGAGAAGAAGGAAAGAAGTCGAATACGCTCGAGTCATCTGAGAAGAGATCCATAAAGAAAGAAAGAAAGAAAGAAAGTTCAAAGAAAGAAACGCGATCTTGATACTCATCTTATGAATCACGTGTTTCAGAAATCTCAGACCACGTGGTTTTCTATTGATGACGTTAGTAGAAAGAGTGTCGAAGACGTTTGACAGTGACGCTAACGGATGAGTGGCCCAAACCAAGGTGGGGGCGCGAAACACAAGACACCGAGCCCGCTGCACGCTCTTCAGCTTCGCGCCTTCCTTAGCGCCGCAGAGGATGTCGAGGCGGACTCCGACACTATCGAGGACCTCTTGGACGGACTTAGCGAGGACGTTTGCACCGAGATGACCGAGTATGACAGTGATTCGGAAGCCTCAGATACGGAGGACCTCTCTCTCATTGTACAAGCACAATCCACTTCTTCTGCAGTAGTTGGTACCGCAAGCCCTGTGGACGACGATCTCGACACTGCCGAGATCCGCGCATTGGAAGAGGAAGGTAGGTAAAGGCAACGATTTCCGAACGGGGTTACCCTCCGCTGTTACACTCGGTGGTGCGTCATATAAATGCTCATAGTTGCACACAGCCATGCAGGCCTGGACTAAGGACGAAACCCGGAAGATGATGCATCACCTCAAGGAGCGCGGTATGTCACCTGTCAAGCAATATTTTAGGTCCATGACTCACTGCTACCAGGAATGAGCTCATTCATTCGGGAATATGTCATGGCTCAAAACATATCTATTGTTAGACTGTTGTTTGCATTTGGTATCAGTTTGGTATGTCGTCTCATTCTTCTTCTCTTCGTATTCGAACACCCTGCACAGTGTCCAGAACTCAGAAACAAGCGCCACAAAACACTGTTGTATTTCCTTAAGGTGGCAATTTCAAGGGAGTGAGTTTCTTGTTGATCTGTTGGTAAACCTCCTCGACTAAGGTCGACCGGCTAGACTGCATCTAAGAGAAAGGCTTCCGCAATACAATAGCATTTCTGATGCGATTTCACTTATAGTTCGTTCAAGACGTATCATGGTGCTGAGTGGTGCAGGCATTAGTACGCGACTTTCCTCTCACACAGCGCGTATGTCCCTGAGAATCATTAGGCGTCTCTTGTGGAATTCCGGACTTTAGGTCCCGCAACGGCCTTTATGCGACGCTGAAGCAAAAGGGCGAGTATGACTTAGACGACCCTCAGCAAATGTTCGTCATCTGCTCTCCGTGGTTAAGCCGATTTCTCTAACTTTACTCAGGTTCGATATACACTATTTCAAAGACAATCCCAAAGGTGGATTCGCGGTTTCTTCCTTGAGTCGTTCTAACCATTTTTCTCTTCATGACACCCGCTTGAACCAGTATTCTAGTGAGTGCACGTTTTCGATTAAATGTCCAAGGATGTTATTGATGCCTTTCTCAAGCTCTTTTGCAAGGTAAGATTTGAGTGCCATGTACAACCAGATCTTGACAATGTTGTCGAAGCCAAATATATCCTTCTAATTTTACACCATCCCCCTGTCACCGATTCATCAAACTCCTCGAAGACAAAAACAAGGTACTGTTTTCCCCAACGTCAAGCATGTTCCTAAACAAATTATGCTCTTGGATCATCGTAGCTCCTTCGTGTAAGCACACATTCCATCTAGTTTAATTTTAGACGTCCAGTGACCGATCAAACTGCACACAGAACTACACGCAAAACATCGACACACTGGAATCTATCGCGGGCATCACGCGCGTCTTGCAATGTCACGGCTCGTTCAAGACTGCTTCATGTCTTCAATGCCGAATCAAGGTACCAGGCAAGGAAATCGAACGGGAAATCCTCAACCAGCATGTACCATACTGCAAAGTATGCTTGGAAGTTCACAAGGCTGCGGCAGCCATAAAGTCAAAACCTACAAGGAAGAGGGGCAAAAAGAGGAACGAATGGGACGACGATAGTGACGAGAGCGACGATTTACCTGTGGGCGTGATGAAGGTATTTTTCCATGCGCTGTCGTCGGAGAAGCATTGTGATTTCTGTCTGATAGCCCGACATTACGTTCTTTGGGGAGAAACTTACGGACGACTTTGACAACGCGCTGTTGGATGACCGAGACAAGGTGGATCTCTTATTAGTCATCGGCACGTCTCTCAAGGTCTCTCCTGTATCCGAGATCCTGTGTGCGTTACAGTTTGACCGTTTTGAGTTCCTTCTGTTTGCTGACTTGCTCCGAATGGTTTAGCACATTTACCGCATTCTGTACCACAGGTCAGTGTACAGTCGAAGCAAAGTCGACACGCGCCCACCTCACTTTCGTTAGATCCTCATCAATAAAACTCCAGTAAGGCATATCAACCCTGATGTACGTCACAAACGTCCCCTGTTTTCCTTACGGAACTCACGTCGAGTGATCATATTTCAGATTGTTCTTCTAGGTGACGCGGACGAGATCGTGCACCACTTGTGCGAGCGTCTGCAATGGGATCTACCTCCCCCTCCGAATCCCAATGGTGGACTCCAAGTGCCTCCGCCTCAGACGAACGGGAAGAGAAGATCTAGCGAAATTATGGGGTGGCGCGAGCCCGAGAGGGTCTTAGGAAGGTAAATTAGCATCGTGCTAGCGACTAACAACTTGCTGACACAATAAACAGCCACGTCTGGTTGTTCAGCGGCGCAGAGGGTGGCAAATGGGTGGAAGATATAAAGGAGAGATACAGCAATGGCACGAGCGGGGCCTCTGGCGAGTCAAAGAGCCATTCAGAGCGTGAAACGAAGAGAGCGAGAGTCAGTTGACACTAGCTGGTGAATGTGATGGACATTAATAGCTATGCATCTCAGACGATTTCCCCCGACGCTATCCACCCATGTGAATCAAAGGAAAGGAGGCACATCAGAATACGGTTCGGACTACGTGCTAGAGGGTAAGTTAGATGGTATTATCGTCCCTGGCCCTCAAAGAGAACCTCCCCGTTTCCCTGCACGGGTATAGTAATCTTTGCTAGTGAGGTCCGGCTCTGTTTTGCGGAATGCCGTCCGTTTCTAGGCGGCGCAGTGGGAACGTCAGGTGAATGTGATGATGTACCGTTGGAAGATATGTAGAACTCTTCGTTGTCGTCTTCGTCTTCCATGAACGCTGGATCATAGCCAGCAGCAACCGTGGAATACGGGCGCCAATTCCGAATCGAGTTAAAGGTGCCTTGGCGTAGATGCGTGGCATACGAGTACAGTAGGAGCGCAAAAAATATCTAGCACACACGCCCGATGGACGAGGTCAACGACCGACGCCGTCAAAGCCGAAATGCGCCTCACCTTTGCAAGCCAAGACAGGACGATCACCACAGCAGCGACGCCCTTTTCTTCGTGCCAAAGAAGTTTGGCAGCTAGAGCCAACTGCGCTTCGGACATGGTATGATTCACCCCTGCGACTTGTCGAATCGCCTCTTGCGCAGCCGAGTTGGCCACCAGTCGACCATCGTGTGGCGTATACGCCCACCACACGACGGCGAAAAAGAGCGTCCAAGCGGTCGAAAATATGTGATCGATGAAAAAGAAGTGTGCAAAATAGAGCGTTTGCTTGGCATTTTCCTGTATGGACAAAAAGTGGGATTTGAATCACACGAGAACGAATTGGAAAGGAGAAATACTGACCTCCTTGATTGCATTAAGTCCCCATCCGAGTGCGACTAACCCTAGGAGAGAGTATAGGTATAGGCTGAGCTGAGCGAACGAGCCACCTGCGCCCGTCAGGACCGAAATGAGACCGTAAACGCCCGCTGCCTTGTTAAAGAGCTATAGAGAGCAGATTGAGCTTTCGTGCCCGAAGAGAAGGAGTGCAAACTCACTGCAAAGAGGAGGGCGATGGTGACGCCGGTCTTGAGGTCGAGGACGCCGAGAAAAGTGGAGATGGGCCAGAGCCGCCATTCAGGACGAAGCATCAGTTTCATGTGCAGTCATGTACCAAATTAAAAGGAATGAACGTTCAAGTAGGAAAACGACAGGGCGTAGCGGTGACAGGTAAGATGGTGACTAAGCAAATCATACAACATTGTCAACACTGAGCTGGATCATTGGTGATGGCCTGACACATTTCTGCGCGACGTCCTGACATCCAGTACAAGGCTGTTCTTCGCGTCGCCTAGGTGGAAGGAAGTCGAGTCGGAACAAGGTTCCAACCATGCAGGAGGGAATTTCATTCATTACAGGAGTGCAACACTGCCTTTAAATTTGGATGGCATCATGGGCGACTCGATGCAACGTGTAACTTTACCTTCTTTCCAGTGTTCCCATTTCCCCTCGCCCATACAGACATCCCAGCGGTTTCTCCCAGGTTGACCTCTACTGAAACAAGATGAAATTAGAAGGTTCTTCTTTTCTTCTGTCTGCGAGAAGGGTACTGAAATGACATTCGTGTCAGACAAAAGGCAGTTGCCTCGTTGCAGTGAGCATAAGAAAGCTCAGGACAGCACGGTCTCCATTGGGGAGGCGACTGTTTCAGTGGATGAGATACTTTCAGGAGCAGAGTCCACTTTCGCCAAGTTTGAGCAAGGGAACGGGGCGGACTACATTAGCGAGGCAGTCGTCCTTGATCGCCAAGCATTGGATCGTTGCCCACCTGGTCACCACAAGCGATGAAAGTCGCTAACTCGACTTGCTTTTCACCTCTGGCATCGTTACAACTGTTTGGGTACAATAGCGGACATCGAGGAAGCAACTCACTGTTCCAGAGAAGCGCTAGACCTTTGCCCGGATGGGCACCCGGAACGATCAACGTCATTGAGCAATGTCGCAATCTATCACTCCGATCGTTACAGGCGCCTTGGGATATGACAGACCTCAACGAGGTCATCATCTTTGGGAGACAAGCCCTCGACCTTCGCCCGTCAGGGCACCCTGGTCGATCAACGTCGTTGATCAATGTCGCAACCTATCTCGCCGGTCGTTACGGCCAGCTGGGAGATATGACAGACCTCACTGAGGCCATCATCCTCGGGAGACAAGGCCTCGATCTTTGTCCGTCAGGGCACCCGCTTCGTTCACCATCGTTGATCAATATCGCAACCTTATCTCGCCAGTCGTTACAACCAACTCAGATATATGACGGACCTCGACGAGGCCACCATCCTCGGGAGACAAGCCCTCGACCTTTTCCCGTCAGGGCACCCGCTTCGTTCAACGTCATTGAAAAACCTTGCAGGTTATCTCCGTTTTCGGTTCACCCAATCGAGGGAGTTGAAGGACAGAGAGGATCTATTCAGCCTTTACACCGAGTTGACAAATATCTCACAAACAGTCTTGCCATCGGATCTCTCTGCAGCCAAGGAATGGATCACCGTAGCTGAGGATTTCCGCCATCCCACAATTCTTCTCGCATACGAAACATCTATTCAACTACTTGTTCAACATCTTGCCACTTTGCCATCCCTACCCAGTCACCTACAGATTTTCAAGGACCTTGCTTCATCGCTAGCAATGGATGCATTTTCCGCTTGTCTCCGCGGGAGGCATGCAAAACAAGCGGTTGAACTGCTGGAGCAAGGTCGCGGTGTATTCTGGAATCAGATTGCTCGTCTCCGCTCCCCTCTTGAAGACGTCATTGCCTCGGGCCAGGAAGGAGAGTCCCTTGCAGACCAGTTTACTCGACTGTCATCAGAAATACAACACACAATTCATTCACAAGGTTCAGATCAGCACAACAGGTTGTGTAGCCTTAATGTTTATCTGCAATCCGCAATCAACAAGATTCGCGAACTACCCGGTCTCGCTGGATTCCTTCTCCCATCTTCCTTCCCCGAACTCCAGCACGCTGCCAGTGGCGGACCTGTGGTCGTCGTGAATGCCAGCCAGTACACGTGTGATGCACTCGTTGTTTTTTCCGACAGAGATCCGGCTCACATCCCATTGCAAATCACGAAATCCCGTGTTCAGGACCTGTCGTCGGAGCTCCAGTCCTTGACTTTGGATGCAAGATCAATGGACGCGGGGAGAGAACTCGCTTGCTTCCTGAGATCCCTTTGGGATGAGGTCGTATCGCCGATCGCCGATTTTCTCCAGACGACAGTTCCACTTTACTCGCGTATCTGGTGGTGTCCCACTGCAGAGTTCTGCCTTCTGCCGTTGCATACGGCGAATCTGTATCGGAAGGGACAAAACCCCTTTTCCCATCTGTACATCTCATCTTACACGCCCACTCTGACTGCCCTCGTCCATTCGAGACGGTCCATCGGTGACGATTTCCATACACGAGAAACGCTTCCTTGCTGTAGGTCAGGCAAACGCTGAAGGCGAAAGTGAGCTGTTCTCCGTCGGCAGCGAACTAGCCATCGTCGCTGAGCGTATCCAGGACCTCACGACGTTCACCCGCCTTGACGGTCCAGAATCGAGTATGTCCCAAGTCCCGGAGGAGCTGAGGAAGAGCGAGTGGGTTCATTTTGCCTGTCACGGCATCCCAAACAAGAAGCAACCCTTTGACTCTGCATTTGGGCTCCACGACGGCCACTTTACCGTGGAACAGATCATGGGATGTGTGTTAGAGAACCCAGAGTTTGCCTACCTTTCTGCTTGTCATACGACGGTCGGAGACGAGGAGAGTCCAGACGAGGTTATCCACCTGGCTTCGGCGATGGAGTTTGCGGGGTTCCGGTCTGTGATTGGGACGATGTGGGCTGTGGACGACGGACAGACGAACAAGATCACGTCCAAGTTTTACGAGTATATGTTGGATGGATCTGGTCGGCTGGGTCACACTCGAGCGGCGTTGGCGCTGCAAAGGACGATAAATTCATTGGCTGGTAGTGTTCCGCTCGATCAGCGGATTCTGTACGTACATATCGGTGCCTAGTACTCGTTAGACCGGTGTACATATACTAGGTCGTGTTGTTGTATGGTTGCCTCGTATCTGCTAGGTGTCTTCGCTTGTATCCACTATTTGTGGCCACTATCGAACGCGTTCTGGTTGTGCGGTCCGGTCACTTATTGAGCAGTACACATATCGACCCGTTATCGACGCCATGTGTGTCTTGTGGTCAAGTAGATTATGACGAAGAGTCTTGTCCCACCGCAAACACCAAATTAATCAGGAATTACATCTGTGGCACGACTTGTGATTGGAGGACGGGTGCTGGAGGGGCCGTCAAATACATCAACCTTGAATTCGAACCAGAGACCAGTCTCCGATATTCCAATATTCTACAAAAATGGAAGAAATACAGGGCGTCCAGTCATAAGTGAGGGGACGACAGACGCGATTGAAAGCCCAATGTGTACGCCACCAAGGGAGATACGAAATACTTATCTTCCGCCTCCGCAGACCCTTCCAAAACGCGTCTATTTTCGGGAGAGCGCTGTGACAGAACTCGCGTTGGGAAGCACGATCAATGCCTCAACGACGTACTGTTATCGGGCGCGAATGGCAGTATGTACGCCTGGTGCCATTCAACAGGTGTGACACAGCAATCACTACCCAATAAATCGGAAATCGGCGGGTGATGATCGACACTGACAAAAGGATTACCCAAACACCGTCCGACTGTTCACAGGTGTGCAATTGAACATTCGAGAACGTAGTCACCTTCCAATAATCAGTCTAGATCGACAGGAAACCAAGACCAAGGCCGCGTTTCAACAAGAAAAATCATATCTAGGGCCACCTCGGCAGGATATTGCTGTAGAGATAGAAAAGACTCACCGTACGCTCTGTGATCGTCATGTGAATGAACATTTGGGGTTGTTTGCAAGTAAAAACATTGACATTTTGTAACACACTGGTAAAATTCTCAATGTTCCCTGACGAAGAATATCATCAAAATGAGAAGACCAAGCATGAGTCCATCCAGCGAAACACATCTCGGATAAGGTTACGCGTGCCGGTTACACGCCCCTCGGAAGCGGTAGGGACGTCGTCGACCTTGATCGCTACGGGCCCATTCTTCGGTCGTTGTCATTCAGTCCTATGACCGCCTCGAAGCTGACTGCTGTGAGAATCCCATTGGGCTCGCAATAGGAGATGGCCTTTTACATAAAGTTGCTTGCTGTTCATCCTTATCTAGGGTATCCAGCACCGAGTCAAGACGGGAATGAAACGATGAACGAGGACCAGATTGCCTGCAAACGCGCCATGAGAATGGGGGAATGCTGCCAACAGCCTGGAGGACACAACACGAGCATGATAGATTTTCTGCTATCAACATTGCCGATATCAAAAAGGCGACGAGCTGACGAACCAAAAGAGTGTGTGACGGTTTCCGCTTAAGCCATGGCGGCGATTCGGATGGGAAGCGACTTGTGATACGGGGCGCAACCTATATGTGGATAGTGATATCGGAGATCAATGCATAACATCAGTAACAGGAAGTCGAGAACCAGGGAGGCATGTGAGCCGCAAGGCTACTGCCCCGCACCAGTGGGAGGGACAAGGGTTCAAATCAAGGAAAGTTGTAGAACGATAGAAGTTCATTCCCGTCACTGAAAGTAGGTTCTAAGAAGTGGCGCGAAGAATCACTAGCACGAGCAAAAACAGTCTTTGAGATCTTAGTTTCAACAAGAGATTGGAGAGTACTACTTCATTGAAGTTCGAAGAGTCTCCGATGACCGAATTTGGAAGTGACGCGTGTTTGATGAGATCAGCGTCACAACTTCTTGTTATGAATCCGAAGCAACCGTTCCGATCGAAAGGGATAGAACACCTTGGACATGCGGTAAGGCGGCCTGGAGACCTGATGGCCAGACGTATATGAAACACAGCCAACCGCGCAAGTTCTCGTACGCCTCGCCGCTTGCACAGTCACCACCAGTGCAGCCTGACCCACTGCCCATTGCTCGCCTTATACGCGTGACTAGTCGCTAGCATCGGCACCTCCAGGCTCTCGGGGCATCCTGCATGTTGCTCTCGGATGTGCAAACTCATTGGCCGCATTGTCCAGCTGACAGCATTCATGTACACGCGTCGGAACCAACAGAACGGCAACAGCGACGGGGACGCCTCCCGCCGTTACCCTTCAGTGCCTGTTTCCCGTCCTTCGCAGGAGGTATGTACTATGTCGTTTGTCCACCCCTTTGGTACGGGCTAAAGTGATGATACACGGTAGACGACGGGCTCTTATCTCACTACGACGTCCAAGTCGTCGGTGTCCGCTCGGGGTGTGGTCTACCCCGCCTCCCATGTTCGAACCGAGAGCCCTCCGAGTCGCACTCAGTCTCCTTCCCGGGGGCGAATGGACACTGATAGCGGCGGCGCAGAGGTCCGAAGAAGACCAGCTACGTCCTCCAGCAAAGACCAAGGGTCCAGGTATTCAAGAGAAGGCGAAGGAGCCAAGATGAGAGACGAGGTACGGATACAAATCCATTGTGAAGAGAATCGTGCGATACTCAGCACGGCTTTAACGACTGCAGCTCAGTCCACCGACGAAAGTCGCACGCGGCAAGAAGGCGAACCACGCGAATCCGACCGCATCCTCGCCACCAGCCATCCAGGACCTTTACGAGACGCAGTCGAGGGAGCTCAGTACTCTCCAACACGAACACCGAGCGGCGCTCGAGGAAAGGAAGAAATACGCAGATGGTTACGCGACTCTCAAACACCACTATGATGAGCGATCGAAAAAGCTCAGCGTTGTGCGCCACGAACGCCAGGCAGCCCTGGACCAAAGGAACGAGATCAACGTCGCCCATGCCACGCTCAAACGGCAGTACGAAGAGCAGACGAAGAAGCTCGACGCCTTGCATTCAGAGCACCAGGCATCGATAGAGCAGAAACAGACAGCGGAGCAGGAGTGCGCCGCACTGAAGCAGAAATGTGAGACGCAGAAGAACGAGTACAGCGCTCTGAATACCAAGCATCAGTCGTTGAAGGCGACCCTCGAACAGCTCACGTCGGAACTGCAAGGCGTGCAGCGGTTCGTCGCGACCGCAGACGCTTTCTCAGGCTCAGAGGTGGTCAACACGCTACGGAAGCTCAACGAAGAGGTACAACAGAGCACTAGGTCTATGGCCGAGTGGGCGATCGAAAACTTTACGTTCGAGACGCCGGTTATAGATGAGAACCAGACGATTGCGCAGACTATCGAGCAAACAAGGGCTTCAGATACATTGGGTGCGAGGTTCATGCAACTCCTACCGTCGAAGAAGCACAAAGAGAACCCTGTCTTCCTGGAGATGGCTTTTCGCGCTTATCTGATATACGAATTGTACTGGATTGCGTCCCCGTGGAGCGTTCGGGAGGAAGAGCAGTCGCACAACGTGTACATCGACGCGATATACCAGAGGATGCGGGAAACAGGTGAGGCTCAGTTCACGGAACACGTTGCAGAACCGCATGTGTACTGATGAACGATAAACACATGGTCATCAGAGGGTCAAGCCATATCAGGGAACTGGCGTGCCCTCACACGCGCGTACACTCTTCCCGCGTTCATAAGCGATCCAGACCTCGCACACACCATCGATATGACGATCGTGGCCGGTTTCTCTGATATAATTTCAGCAGCAGGCTGCACTACGTCCAAGTCCGACGTCACTGCCGCGTTCTGGACCGAGTTTGGAGAGAAGGTGCACCATTTCGTGTCGCTCGCTGGACAGGTCAACAAGATCATCGGTGTCGGGGTGATCTCGGATGACTTTGAGGTGCTGGTGGTCTGGCCTGACACGGCTTTCGACGACAAGATGATGGAGGACTCGTATGACAATGGCGACAGGATTCGAGGGGGAGAGCAGCGTCAGGAGAACGTGCTGTTCGCGACAGAGTTGGGGTTGATGCAGCGCATGAGGGTAGGGTCCGGCGCGGCACAGAAGGGAAAGCCGTCCGAATTGATCATCATGAAGCCGAAGGTGGCGCTCGTGGGTGCTATAGACGAGTGAACGATTGATATTTGACCACTTATGTTGCAGCTTGGTTGGATTGTACGGTACTGTATTGTATTCATAATGGATCATGGTGTTTCGTAATTCATTGCAGATTATTGACTCGGATCCATGAAATGATAAGCAAGAAATGATGCTGCAGTCGCTATACGAATGAATGAAGGATATACAGTACACTCGCTCATAACGCATAAAAAAATCTCATAATGCATACTACCAAAACACAGTGTCATACACACTATCACACTCGAAAAAAGGAAGAAAAAAGGTACACCATATGAAATCATTTCCCCCCACAGTGACCACCATCAGTCAACTAATCTAGCCGAGCACCCTGGTGATTTGCAGGTCCCGCAGGAATCCCGTCGAAGTGTCGTAGACCCAGCCGTGCACCCATACCGGTTTCTTCTTCGCCCACGTCTTCACAAATGCCTCCATTCCTGCCAGATTCTCCACCTGCATCTTCACGTTTTCCTCCGTGGCGATTCTCAGCGCCCCTTCCTCGTCTTTGGGGAGGACGATCCCCCGTAGTCGGTTGACGAG